>JAMKCH010053147.1:0-98181 GCA_023653785.1 Ophioderma brevispina
AATGTGGCATCTGGGTCCAATCTGTGATGATAGCATTTAATTTGTGGGAGTAGGAATCTGTAGATTTCAGCGAATGCCCCTTTAATGGTATTGTGTATTGGGTCCAATCTGCGAAGACCCCCATTTTGCAGCATCTACAAGGGATTTTGCAAAGCGAAATATCTGATTTTTTGGCAAAATTGACCTTTTGACCCCCTTTAATGACCTTGTCCCTCCCTTGAAAAAAAACCTCGTGGTACCACACCAAATAAATGCATGGATCAAATGAAATAAAAAATTCTACTATGCATAATTCTGGAGATAAAAAATTATTGCTATATTTACCTTAAAACCAAAATGACCTTAAACGACCCTTGGACCTCCAAAATAAAAATACCTTGCATACACCAGGGGTAACATGAAAGCAATCTGAAAGTTAAGTCACTGTACTGTAGGAGGAGATAGAGTTAAAGAAATCACACTTTTGACCCCGTGACCCCTACGTGACCTCTGACCCCAAACAAAGCACACTGCATATAGATTGTGGCCAGGTCATTACTCTGAGCGAGTTAGGTCTTAGCGGTCAAGCGTTAAGGAGGACGTAGTGGTTGTAAGAAAGAAGAAAGAAAGAAGAAAGAAAGAAAGAAAGAAAGAAAGAAAGAAAGAAAGAAAGAAAGAAAGAAAGAAAGAAAGAAAGAAGAAAGAAAGAAAGAAAGAAAGAAAGAAAGAAAGAAAGAAAAGAAAGAAAGAAAGAAAGAAAAGAAAGAAAGAAACGGCCAAGAAAACAATAAGTTAGGCGAAAGCCAACTAAAAATATACTAACAAAGATTTACTCCTAAAAGCAAACGAGTGAATTTCACTTCTTTTTGGAGTGACTAAAGGGCCCACTCTAAAAGAGTGAAATTTCACGCTTTCAAAGAATACTGGTGGGTCCAATTTACTCTTGAAAATTAACAAATGATCCAAATTATAATTTTGTCAATATCAAGATCAAATTTGACCAAAAACGTGTGCTTTGTAAGGTATGAACACTCTTTTTGGAGTTGGGCCCTGTAGTCCTCCAACAAGAGGTGAAATTCACTCTTTTGCATTTAGAGAGTACGGTTCACTAGTTTAAGATTTACGGGCATTGGATGCATCCTGGAACTTGCCAATAAATTAACGTTATTTTACAGATTTTTTTAAAAGTGTATAAATCATATTCATTAATGGTTATGATATTAAAAGTTTTGTACGTGAATAGTGTGGTTTGAGTTTGTACTGCAGTATACTTTGAGTTTTAAAACTCGACAAAAATAGAACATTTGACGAGAAAAAAATGAATACCAGCGATACCATCCATGGACAGGGAAACATTGAAGATCCTACATCGTTATTACAAAACACCTATGTTAATTGCTGCATAACTTAAGTTGAAAGGGGGCAGGGTGCATGCCGTTATCAAAATGTCACACTCAAAGCTTACTCAAATAGGCTCTACATAATTACATTATATTTGTAATCGTTATGAAAAATGAACCATCGACATGCCACCAAAGTAATCGTACTAATCTGATTTCAGTGCAAAAAGAACATAACATCATGTATGTTAATATTAGGTAACTGATGTGGACCAGCGGCGTGAAATGAAACAAGTTATTTCCAGCATGAAGGCATGACTATCATATTGCATTGCATTTTCTTTTTTGTTACATATAAGTTTTGGACTATAACATGAATTTATGGTTCGGTTCAAGGTAACTTCAAATAATGATAATTAAGAGCACGCTACGTCGCTACCGTATACACATATTCTTCAAGGAATAAGATCCAATACACTAATCGGCAATCAATACATTTATAAGGAAGGTAAAGGCTGACTTACACATGATAAACATTGTTATGCACATAGCAATATTAATGTCAGTGTAGTGTTGACAGACGAGGCACGAGGTTAAACCAGATGTGTTATATGCGGGCTATCAAATACGACCAGTTAAAAAAAATGTTTCGCGTCTTCTCCATCCTCACCATGCTCACTCAGTATGCCTTGTTGTCTGCTTGCTTCAATAAAATCTTGCCGGCATTTCGTGTTAAAAGTTGGCAAACAAGCTTATTGAGGTAATTTAAGTGTGCTGAATTCAAAAAATCTTGTTTGTCACACTCGTCTATGAGGTTCTGATGAAATATAAGAGGGTAAGGTTTATACAGGGGTCACAATTTGAAAATGCTCAGGTTGGCAATAGCTTCCTCATGTCTCACGAATTTAAAAATGTATATGCTGCCCCATCTACTATTTTAGAGTTTAAACATGACAAAATAATTATGTTCAAGGTCATACTGGGGTTAAATTGTAGAATAGCCTATGCCTTTCAAATTTGTGTCAATTTTTTCGTATTATTATTATACTAATCCTCGTGTACAGACTGACCCCCAAAAGAAAAAAAAAAACAATCAAAGATGATTTTTAGCCAAAACCTTAAGTTCATCTTATCTGGAAGTTAATTGATTCTTGTTAAAGAATGTTCCAGCTTTCATAAGATTTTTAGTTGTGTAATTTGGGGGTCTGGGTTCAAGAGTTATGGCCAATTATCTGAGACACTTAAAAAAAACAGTTGGGCCAGTTTCGTTCGAGTGAATCACTGATAATCACAGTAACAATACACTGTTAAAAATTCTGTTTTTTAACGGTAAAATACCGGAATCCTGATATCTGCTCTAGAAAATCCATATGCAACACAAAACTTTGCTATTTTAGGCATTGTATCTTTCATGGGTGTTGCAAAATAGGTCTACATTTTCCCACATAGAATCCAAAAGGTCCACGATGAAATAGTTTGCTTTCAGCTCATAGAGAGTTAATTATTTTTTAATGTTACAATAGTTACTCCAGTACGACTGGGCAAAACAAATTTTGAATAGCCTAACCAACAAAATGCTTCTTTATGCTAATTAGCATAAAAACGCCTTGACTGATTTGATATTTTTGTTTACCAATATGCACAGCTGATAATTAGGCAATTGCATAAAAATGTTGGGCAAAAATAGTTTAGTATGTTAAAAAAGCAACAGCCTGAACTCTATTGTAAAAATGTATATTTGTTTAAAAGTATTAAATTGAGATTTTCATATAGGCCTCTATTGGGGTTTTACGATAGACATTATTTACAATAAACTAAATTTAAAATATTAACTAGTAGTTCTACAGGCAGACAAGAGTGAATATATTTAAGAAATAAAGGGTTTGCAGTGTAATTTATGGGCGAATAATGTGCCCGAGGTCAGAAAAACTAAATAATGGGCGAGGCACAGCCGAGCCCATTATTTGAAAGTTTTTATGGCCGAGGATACATTATGAGCCATAAATGACACTGCAAACCCTTCATTCTAATTACCTAAAACAGCTTCATGTAATAAGAAAATGCATTGGCGACCCATTATTGCAGAATAATGGGCAGTAAACTGACCAATCAGAATGCTGCATTTTCAATAATGGGCAGCAGAGGTAATAGAATTATAAATATATTCCCCTTGTCTGCCTGGAGAACTAAGTAGTTAAAATTTCAAAACAAATATAAATCGTATAATGTAAATATAAACTGTGCATTTCTGTGAGATATTTTGCTTTTATTTTTAGATCAGTTCCTAAGCAAAATCCTCGTTTTAATTCCACACAATTTGATGCACCCTAACCGGAGATATTGTCAATTGAACACAAAGGATAAAACACCACTTGGGCCAGTTTTACGTGAAGGTTAAAGAAACTTAAGGGTGGGTAGCATCTTGTGGAATTAAACTGTAGTTTTCAAACAAAAGAATATTGTAGAGATCAAAAGTGATTGTATTATCGTGCATTAAACTTATCAATATATTATTTTCAAACAGTGAAAGCACCAGCAAATATATTGTTGGGGAAATGGGGGATTCACTCTAAGGGGGGCGATAATCATGATATTTATAGTCTGGTAAAATTAAGAACATTTTTGACACTGACTATATTAACACCTCAGTTTTGCAGTGAAATGGTCTCATATTGTTTCGGCACTCAGTTGAACAATATTTGAAAAATATTTCAACTGAGTGCCCAATGAGAGGGATCCGTGGACCCCTCCCCTGCGGAAACCACTTTCCCGAAAGATTTTTTGCACGAAATTTTTACCACAAGTGAAGGGTCAAAAGTCAACACCAAATCAGTAATGAAAATGAATATTATTGTTTGGGCTGTAATAGGGGCAATTATCTATCGCTCCTCCACCATTCCTGGCTTGTTAGCTTAAAGCAATAATGGCACATTTTTTGAAGAGCGCCCCCAATTTTCAAAATTTGATATTTTGGCACAGTTTCGTGAGCGTAGACACGTACATGGCGCTATTTCACGGCTATTTCACATTTATTGCAAGGCCGTTTCCAGCAGCCGTTGAATTATTATCGGGATCCCGATAATAATTATTCTAATTACAAAATTCCTTCGTTTGTGAGACAGACATTTTCGAGCTTAACCATTCACAGGTATTGTTTTACTAGCCAGTTACCCGTGCAACCGTGTAAAAATCTCAATTTTTTTGAAAAATTTGGGGGCGTTCTTCAAAAAAAATGTGCTAATATTGCTTTAATTGGTAAGAGTGCCGTGCTAGTAATAGGGTTGCAGGTTTTAGTCCTGCCAAACGTACATTTTTCTTTTCAACGCTTGTGAGCGCTGGCCATCTCCAAGGAATATTTAATAAATATTCATGTATAAACACTGTTGTTGATTTGTAAACACAGATATATTAATAAAATATGCATACCATAAAAATGATCAGCGATTTCTTCAAATCTTCTATTTTTCATCAAAGTCTATTTTTGCACTGTTGCAGTAGAGACCCCTGTAAGTGGCTAACCGTAATACGTCGCATTTGTTTGTCAGAAATGAGGATTTGGGAAAAAAAAGAGAGTGGTTGTGGCTTTAAGGGGGGGGGGCTGTGTGAAAAGTAGTCTTTTGTGAATTTTGGAGTTTGGACAACTTTTTGAGACTTTTAAGTATATCAAACTTTGAAATCTTAGCTTAAATGACTTTTATTGGTTTCAAATCGAATGGGTTCCAGAGTTACGCTTATCATATTCAGCAAAGTGACCGAAAATTGAAGCGAACATATATATTCTTCCTATACAAATGTATGCAGTACATTTTTAATTTTGTATTTTATTGTTTTTAGGGTGTGGATATTTAAAAAAATTGCACATAAATATAAAGTATACGAAAAAGCCGTTTTTATTCCATGACATTGATGATATATTTGTAATATATTGCTGACATTTTAGTGAGCTTTTTTAAAGTTTAATTTGCATATTTCAAACATAATTGAAATATTCAGTGTTTTAGATTGAAATGGAATTTCGGCATGTTGTGATTTGTCCGCGTTTGATAGGGGTGCGCGCAGATTTTTCAGTAACGCAATGTCCGTTTGAGCTGAAATTTGCAATATGAGGTCAATGCAAAATTGTATGTACAGATTTTACAGAGGGGAATTTTTGATTAAAGTAATGGTTAACCATGGAAAACGAAATAAACTTTGTATTACTTTGTTCCCCAAAAAAAATGTACTTTTGTGTTTTTCGGGTCATTTCTCGCGTATTTAACATTCAAGTGAAATTTGGCTCTGGAAAAATTTAATATAATGTTGATAACATAAACACCAAGGTTGGTTAAAATAGGGCAAACTGTTACTGAAAAAGACTGCGCGCAAGGTCACCCTTTTAAAAATCAAGATGGCTGCGTTCGTTACCATAGCAACCATGAAAAATACGCCATTTTTTATTGGTGAAAAGTAACTTGTACCACCACGTATATAATTTCACGGAATATGAAAGGCATATGTGTTGTACTTTGGAAAACCCTTTCCACTTCAGCCCCCCCTTACAGTGTATAGCTCACTCATCAATTATAAGCCTTTGTATGTTTTCAAATAATTATACTTTAACATGCTAATAGTTGAACATGCGTGTATTAAACGTGTGTAATGCAGTAACATTTATTAATCTCAGACCATTTACACTAATAAGGGAGCGGGGGGCGGAGGGAGCGGTCATTATTTTACGGCCCGGGTTTGAGGATTGTACTCTATCTTTTGCCGTGACCCTTCGCTCCCGTCCCAAAAATTTCGTTTCGCATTCTTCTCCCCTGATTTTATAGATTTCTCTCTTTAAAAGTTCCATGTTCCCACCTCTCTCTTTGATGCAAATGTTCATGTCCCCCTCGTTTATCCCCTCAAATCCTCCTCCCCATCTGGCGTAATAATGACCCTCCTAAATGTTCATAGCCTATGTATATATTTAATAAATTAATATTGTTTGCAGTGTATTAATACTCGCATAAAGGTAAAAAGAGGCGAAGGTTGCGGGACCTAATGACCTCCATTAGTCTATACGAAGAGCCGTTAACTGTATAGACCCATTAAGGCTTACGCCGAGATTTCCCGGGGAGGGCGCCCTCAATTTTCAACCAAATCGGTTTTTTTTGCATATACATAATGCTCCATAACTAAGCCCAAATCGAGGTCCTTCATATAGAAAGTCACAACTTTGTTTAAAATTCCGGATCCGGAATTTGTTATCCCGGTATCCTATGGGCACTGTTATGCTACATATGTGTACTGTATGAAAAGCGAAAATCCGATTCATCTCTAACTTTGGAATTGGCATTTAAGAGGAGGCGACTATCTTAGTTCCTAGTAGTTGGTCCTATTTTTAATTACTCTCTGACGGCAAAAAAATATATCTTTTCGAAATCTCTGAGTCAGCCTTTACAGCCTCGTCACTTCTTTTTGGGTTTTTTGCCTGCGAATCCATTCTGCGAATCGTTATGGCCCATAGTATTACACTCTAACAGATACAATTTGCCCGTGTGAACATTCAGGCCAACCTATTTCAAGATACCAGGCCCTAACACTTACAAACATTGCTGTTAACTGGTCTATAGCTCACTTAATGAGCGGCCTAGTGATTTTGCAACTTCCGTCTCACAGGACGGGGGTGTCCCTAGGACCCATGCATTATATACCACTTTCCTAAAGGATTTCAGATGAAAACCCACCACATGTGACATGTTACATAAGGCTTCAAAGCATCTAACACAAGAAATGAACTATTTTGGCGTTAACTGTGAAAAAAGACACTAATTCGTTTCTCTGGCATTTTCTGCGGCAATTGATTCACCTATGACTTTGCTATGGCTTAATTTGGTGAGAATGAACGATTTTTGCCATAAGTACACAAAACATTCATGCCTCATGCCATTTTATATTTTTAGGGATACTTGCATACTTTACTATAGGTTTCTACAGTAAACCGCTATAATTATGATGTATATAAAATATTATGGCACCAATGGCATCCTATACTTTCCAAGAATTGTTTGATTAACTATTTACTTTGTTTATGTCACTAGGTGTATGCATTATGAAAATCAGAATCACAGTAACTCTTAATTATTAAGAGTTTTCATTTTTGTCATGGGCCCTTCCGTTAGTGCATGGGGGGGGGGGGGGCTTCCAGGCGCCAATTAACGCAAAAACGACGCGCTGGATTTGAATTTTTGCGCCAATGCAAGCGCAGCTAAAAGTTAGACAAATACAAGAAATATAAACCAACTATATTGCAGATATTTAAAATATAAAAATATAAACGTCGGCTAGGGCCCCTAGGAACCCCTCCTTATGCAGTTAAGTGCTCCAAAGCCATTTTGGTTACCGATCGCAACAGAAATCTTGTTCTCAGTCCAAGCTACAGGTTCAAAGGTATACAAATATTGACTACCCATGAGGGCCATAGCCAAAACTATTGACCCGACGTAATCTCGAGACCGTACTAAAATAGTATGGTCTCGAGATTACTATACCGGGAAAAAATACTATCCGGGCAAAAAGTTACTATACCGGGCAAAAAGGTACTATATACCGGGCAAAAAAGGTACTATACACGTTTTATGCGAAAATAGTGAAACTATACCATGTCATGTGACTTTCATTTAAGCAATCAGATGACAAGGATCTATCTATGAGGTATATAATAGCATGATTAACCTATTTTTGGTGGACAGTGGATTCCTAGTGACCCCACTAATCAACGCGGGGCGATGAATTTTATTTTTTTTTTCATGAAAAGATGCGTATCCAAAAGTTAGACAAATACAACAAATATGAGTCGTAAAAAATACATCGTCAGTCGTAAAACTGGCCAAATATAATTAACGGGTCCCTTGGACTCCCCTTGTCCACGTGTTAAGATATTGCTGCAAATGTCAAATATTTTGATCGTTCGAGTGAATCACTGATAATCACAGTAATTGTTACATGTACGATGACGTCCAGTGTGGGGGTCCAATATGGCTACCGATGGCATTTCAATAAAGGCCAAATCCATTAACCATTTAGTCGTAAAAATATATATTTGTTTTTTGTTTTTCTCGTATATTGGGATCCATTTTGGAATGATTGATTATCTGACGACTCAACGATGCTTCAGTTGTTCTTACTGTGCTAATTTGAACCGTACATTCTACTGGAGACTGAAAAATGAATATTTTTCCGTTTTGCACTATGCTTTTGTAGTAACTGATCTGATAGGGTTATACACAAACATTACAACTCAGTGCTAGTCATGAAAATAGCCATTTTAGTATTGTGAAAGCATTTATTATTTTATTCTTTAAAAAGTGGTCTCTATCGAATATCGTGACTCCTAAAAACCAAGGATACACACCAAGGATTGTCACTCTACGGCCAGTAGTAGGTAAGTATCAGACACTTTATTGTGTTCGTTACCATATTGAATTACTGATTGGTGATTGATCTCATTGGATATTCTGACTGTTAAAACCCTTGAGACAGACCCAATAATTACAACTCTTGAGTGAGTTTGATATGTTTTGGCGGCCATTTTGATTAAATAGACACTGGCACATTTGAAAAACAGTGCGCCCTCAAGAGTTTTCAAAATTGACATTTTTGCATGGTTGTAAAGCTTTTATATACATTAGCCCTAACCTGAAATGATTAAGACCAAATCAGCACCCTTATAGGTAAACTGAACTGTTTTATTATAGCATGACTTCGGCGACATTTATTCAGCAGACGACGGAAATGGTGTTTAACACAAGAACACACACCGGATTTGATTCCCACGGCATGGTTTGCCCGATCTGTGACCTTTGTGGTTTAATATCAGTAAGTACTAGTCTATATATGGTATTCCTGCAATAGACAATATTTTGATTAAAGTTACGACAAACCTAAAGTTAGCCTACAAATTACCTGTATGTCTTTAGCCTCTTATTAATGTCCCAATCTGTTTTAGGTATGTTATTTTTACGGTGTTAAATATATCTCTATTCTTCCAATGGCCTACACTATCATTTGCGAGCAAATTAGAAATTTCATATTTTGTGCAAATGTGCTAGTGCCGCTTTAATTGCATTTTTTATGAAAATGCTCAATGTATCTCGTATGGCACCCATCACATTCAGAATCAGCAGCAAAATATGTTCTAGGAACCGTCGAAAAACATATGGACTGATGCTATTTGGTGTCATTCTGTTGTATGTTTTTTTTTATTTTTGCGCTCAAACTAAGAGCACGGTAGACTTCCTTTCAGGGCAGATGTTTTATTTCACTTCATGTTTATTAAAAAATTCATCATCTTGAGATACAAATGTCAAATTACATGATAAAACAATATTGAAACACATCATATGAATGACTTATAAGTTATCGCACCTGCAAATATAATAATTGTAATCATATTTAATAAAAATACAAATATTGAAACAAATATTACATTAGCAATTCATGCATCCAGAAGATAAAAAAGAATATTGCACATTATACTGAAAAAGTTTGCATTAATGATCTCCTCTACTTGTTAACACTTAAGTGGACAAGATCTTCCTCCTTCAATTGGTGGATAGGGGTGGGAAGCCACTTTCCCGAAGGAATTATAGCACAAAATTGATACCAGACATTGCAGGGTCATAAACAATACAATTAACGTACTATGACCCGAGAGGCAAAATATTATTTTCAACTAACAAACGGAACACAAATTAACACGGCCTCGTTTCCGCAAAATATATGTGGAATGTGTTCTAAAAGGTCCAATCAACCTATACTGAACACAAATGATGCCATGTGGGTTTTTTCATAGTAAAGGTACCTAAAATGTGACATTGAAATTTAACTACTTAGTTCTCCTGACAAGGATGTATATTTTATTAATATACAAAATGTAACATTGTGTCAAACATTTCAAGCTGCATTAAATAGCATTTTGTAAACTACTTTCTTGGTTACTTTTTGTTCAATGCTGATCTCTAGTGGTAAAGAGAAGAACTATTAATTTTCTACCTTAATGTTCTGAAAATTATCCTATAGTGGGCCTATGGGGGAAATTCAGTTTCAGTTTATTCACCATTATAGCAAAATAGATATATAAATATGGTAGGAGGTTAAACAAAGCAAATGCTCGAGATTTTAACGCCCTTAACGATTAAAAGTACAATTTACACCTTAATGAAGTACAGCGCAAGACAAAGGACACAAAATAGACCACTCAAAACAATAACATGAAGACAATGTGTTGGAAGAATTAAACTAATTTACATCAATATAATGGAAAGGTGTTACAAAATAATGATAAATCAATTAAAAATTACATATTGTAGTGAGAAATTAAGTAAGCCTTATATTTACATTTAAATTGATTAACAGAAAGAGAATCCCTTATAGATTGGGGATATTCCATAGAAGGGGGCCATGTACAGACTGTCCCCAAAAAAAACTATACAATAAAACTAAAAATTAAAAAAAATATAAACTGTGCATTTCTGTGAGATATTTTGATTTTATTTGTAGAGCAGATCCTAAACTAAATCCTCGTTTTTATTTCATTCAATTTGATGCACCCTAACCGGAGATATTGTCAATTGAACACAACTTTAAGGATAAAATACCACTTGGGCCAGTTTCACTTGAAGGTTCAAGAAACTAAAGGTATAAGGTGTGTAGCATCTTGTGGGATTAAACTGTTTTCAAACAAAAGAATATTGTAGAGATCAGATTATCATGCACTGAACTAATCAATATTTTATTTTTGCAAAACAGTGAAAGCTCCAGAAATTATGCTGTGGGGAATTGAGGGGACTCACTCTCAGCAGGACAGTAATCATGAAATCCCTGTAGGCCCTAAATTTTACTGCTGAAACTAAGGGGACAGCCACAAGTCTCTGTTCATGATGGGGGACAAATGTGTGGACAGTGCTCTAATGGGGAGGGCTAATTTCCCCTCCCCCATTCCCCACTACCTCCAAGATGCCAGGGAGAAACAAAATGAAGAAACCAGTGTTGAACAAAGAACAATAAAGGAAAGGTTGCTGTTCCAAGGCATCAGTTTACTTTCAACGAGTGTGTTTTTATGGTTCTTCTTCTGCTGAAACCTGGAGTAAAGCCTAGACAATAAGACTGTATGGAATTGAATTTCCAATGCTACATGTATTTTATTGGTGATTGTGACATTATGAACTTATAAATTATGTTACAAGGAGCAGCACTTTATTACTTTTTAATTTTAATTTTCAATAAAGAAACTCTTGGAGTTGGTTTTCAATGGCAACTCTGATGATATCGGGATAGCCGAAACTGGAGCAACGTGTTTTTCAAGTGTCTCAGATAATTGACCTTAATTCTTGAACCAGACCCCAAATTACACCAACTAAAAATTTCATTAAGGTACAGTTCCTTTTTTCCAGGTAAGAGGTAACCTTAGAGCTGGAACATTCCTTTAAAAGAATAAGTTAACTTGCAGTTGAGATGGACTTAAGATTTGGGCAAAAAAATCCAATCTTTAATTGTATAGTTTTTTGAGACAGTTTGTAGTTTTGAAGGTTATGAAACTAAAGAAGTATGCAGTGTACATTGCTAGAATTGCACCTGAGTTAGAACACTGTGCCATGTAGTATCTAGATGAAATGGGAGCAATAGCTGGTCTGTACTTAGAAAAATATTCACATCTGAAGTTCAAAAGAGGTTTGACACCCAATGTTACAACTGTTATGTAAAAATGAGGCTATTCAATCACGTAATAATTTCCTGCACGAAATAATCAATATAGAAATGTATAGGGTTGAATGGTGTTTATGGGCTTTATTCTATATAGACTTGATTTCTTTCATCCCAATCTTACACTAAGGATACACCAAAATTGAACTGAGCTCTAATTTCTTACGCAAATAGGAAAACTCGACGATGTTTTCAATTTTGGGTGGCCCATGTAAGTTTTACAAACAGAACCTTCAAAAATCAGTTTATATTATTCATACTATTATTTTTAGAATCAATTCTTGAAATGTTACAACTTATATCAAGAAAGTGCACTGCCATTTTGGGGCAGCGTTTATTTAGCACTACTTTCGGCCTCGGTCACTGTATATTACACTATTAGCCTGTTTTCACCTTTGACCTTGAGGAGTCATATGATAGGACACAAGACACCTGGAATGTTGGTCTCTGAGGAAGAGAAATGTCCCAGAGAAACTAGGGTTTACCCTAGTTAGGGTAACCTACCATGGAGCAAGAACAGTTCTTGGGGCAAAGTATGGAAAAACAAAGGAATTTACCATCAAGGTTGATCTGCACCAGGGGTTGGGTGTGAGCCCATTCCTATTCACATCAATACTTGATGTCATCAGTTAAGAAGGGGTTACCATGGGAGCTTCTGCAGATTACCTTACTCTGATGGCGGATAGTGAATAAGGGCTTCAAGACAAGTGAATCAGCTGGCAAAATGGGATGGAAAGTAAAGGACTGAACGTAAATACAGTTTTTAAGAACGGAGTGATGGTTAGTAGGAAAGGAATGAAGGCTAATTTCAAATATAGAATGGTGTCACCATGCAGCAGGGGAATAAATTTAAATACCTGGGTGTGACATTGTGTGAAGAAGGTGGATCAGAGGTAGCTGCGAGGGCAAGAGTTACTGCAGCATGGGCAGAGTGGCGAGAACGAGCAGCGGGCAGGTGTTATTGGAGATTGAAGAATGCCAAGGAAGCTGAAGGCAAAAGTATACAATACCATCATCAGACCAATACTGCTATATGGTGCAGGATAATGGACAATGAAAAGCAAGGATCAAAGGATTCTAGAAGCAACTGAAATGAGAATGTTAAGAAGGGTTAGAGGAGTAACGCTTAAGGACAGAGAGAAGTGAGAATATCAGGGTGGAGTTAGGATATATGATATCAACAAGAAAGTGAGAGAGATCATAATGAAATGGTATGGCCATGTGCTGAGGATGGAAGAACACCCAGCAAAAGGTGTTATGAATTTAGAAATGGAGGGGGAAAGACTAAGAGGAAGAACAAAGAAGTGATAGAAGGACAGTCGAACAAGATCTGAAATATTTACATACGAGACCAGAGGGCACACAAGACAGCCAGTAAAGACGAGGACGGTCGATCCAGCAAGGCAGGAAATCATGCATTAAGGAAAGAAGAAGAAGAAGGATGTGACCGTCAAACAATGCTCTGATGCAAAAATTAAAAAAATAATGCAATCTAGATCTTCGCACCGCTTTAATTCTTTAGGCTGTATTCTATCCTCCCCACTGGTCGTTTTTGCTACATGTACTAGAGAATCTTTGCCGGCTTTTACTCCTCCTGGTCGAATGAAAACTCTCTCGTATATAGACTATTCAATATATTTGTGATCGCTTCATTTGCATCAGTAGCATTCGGGAATTGACAAGAAGAAGGGGGTTGTACCAGTTTTCTAGACTTTTTTTTATTGGGTATTTCCTTTAAGCTTGTCTTTCTTTTTGTTTTAACTGAGACTGTACCTATAGCCCACACTGGCAAAAGTGCTGTACGTCTCTACATTCAGTATTCTGCTCATCCGTTCCTTTCGGGTTAATGTGTAGTCCAGCTGATACTTGCTACCTCCAGAGCGTTCCCATCCCGGTTCCCATTTTCTTGCAAAAGTATGTTCTTGTATTGATTAGCTGTTTTACATGCTAAGACTATGCTAGATCCATCTTTTTAAGCATTTTTTCGTTCTTACTTCGCTGCGAGAGAACTTTCAGTCCTATCCTAGCGTTGAAATCTCATACTACCAGTAACAATGTCTGTGCTGGAATGGATTCAATGGCTCTTGTAGTGAGCTGTTGGTTGGACAATACGTAACTATCACAGGTGAAGCAAGATCCCGTTGAAAATTGCTATGAGGATACGATCCATGTAGAGCTTTACACTTACTAACGAGTTGAATATCATTCATCTACAGCCTGTCTCAAAAAAGTGGTACAATCAGAAACAAAATTGGTTAAATATGAAATTTTAAAATAAGTCATTCTTACTTGGCATAATATTAAAGAACAAAGAACAGGCTTTCCAAGGGTGTTTGTTTCATCTTATTTGCTTTTGTCAATCCAGAGATATAATCAATTTAGTGCGATACCCCCAAATCGATTTTGTGCCACTTTTATGCATCGGCAGAGTTGTTTCGCGCAGTTATGCGCTGCTGTCTTGAAGCTCACAAAAGATTGCAACTTGACAAAAGAAACAAAACACAGATTAAAGTAAACAAAGGAATTCTAGTTCTATCGAGAAAAGTTGTAATAGTCAACACAATCAGTTCAATGATGAATATCTTCTTTTCATAAATAATAAACAATACAAATATTTATTGCACGTCAACGAAATTGAGCTTTGAATTTATTACAAAATTGGTATCTGTTATAAAATCATGCCAGACCTAATGTAATTGCGACCAAAATAAACACTCCAAAACTCTATCTTTGTGCATTTATTAATTGTTGAAGTCAATAAAAATTCGAATTAGGAAGCAAAGTATCAAGGTGTTGATAGGAATTTGAGTTTCATGATACTTTCAAGGCATAGAAACCTCTCCTCCAGGGTTCCTTTACGCTCTTGTCCTCTGAACAACAACACATGTCCGAACAAAAGTTTTTTCTTTCCCCCCCAACTTTTAATTCACCCCCCAGAACAATATTACATCAATCGTCCACCATAAACGTAACTGTTTCGTGTTGCTTTAGAGTTTCTTTTATGAAATTTAATCCCTTTTTAAGAATGTCATCTCTTACAATGTGAATAGCTTATGTTTAACTTAAATTTCTTTCATTCACCGTTTCACTCAACCAGAAGTGGGGCAACAAACGCGATTTTTGTGGTTTCCGCATAACGGAGTTATCTCTCTCGATTGACCAAGCAAATGAATGAAACAAAAATGCTGCAAAACCTGGTCTTTTCTCTTTATGTGATGTAGAGACCGACTTACTACTTTTTATTTGAGAATATCATATTTAAAAAAATCAGTTTTCTGATTGTACATCATTTTTTGAGACAGGCGTAATGCCCTGATTCCCATGTGCCGTTTAGCCAGTTCGTCTATTTACAGCCCAAATTGCATTCATTGAATGGCAGCTACGACGGCGTCGCATTATTGTACTATATTCCCAAGAGCATTAGAGCATATAGGCTAAAACCTGAAATAGCTCATAACCAGCTGAATTTTTCAGATAGGTCCCAGGAATATGAGTTCCTAAACATACTAAAAGTCCCGAAAAATCCCGCCTGGGAGCTCCTCTCCAAAATCAAGATGGCGGTCAAATGGCCGCATTTGCCCAATTTTTAAATCGTATTTGCAACCAGACAAGCTGGAAATACAATAAAGTGTCCAAACCTATGTTTTAAGGCACAAGGATGCAATAAGTCATTATTTTTGATAGTCAAAAAAACCCTTTACACGTACCTAAAATCAAGATGGCGGTCCAAATGGCCGCCATTTTCCAATTTTATCGTCTCTTTGCAACCAGAACAATTGGAATTACAAAAAAAGTGTCCGGACATATGTTAAGGCACAAGGAATGCAATGAAGTCATTATTTTGAGAATTCAAACTTACCAGTACCCCCAAAATCACGATGCGTCCAAATTACCGCCATTTTCTAATTGTATCATAACTTCATATTGAACTTAGAATACCCAAATTAGTGTCCTAACATATGTTGGTAAGGCATAAAGATCTAAGAAAGCATTTTCTAGAGTGCCCAAAACTATAGCTAACCAAAAAAGAACCACCATTGTTATCTTTTATTTAAATCCTAACTTTACACCACATATTAGAAATACAAATAAGAGTCTAACAGGGAATCTAAAACCTTACGGGTTCATGCTCTTTATCTGGGGCAAAGCCTGAACCAGGGAATCCCTTCCTTCACCACTTGTGTCCCAGCTCAAATTTTGGCAGCCATTGCACATTGGCAGTGACAAATATACATTGTGCAATAACTTTACACTATGCTTTCATTTTAACATGACGAGATTTGGAAATATGAAACACAGCCCGCATTTTAACAGGCCGTAATCAATGAAAAAACTCGAATATGAAGTGTTTTTTTGCTATGCCGCTTTCCAAAAATCGTCCTATCGGTCTCAAGATGTATCCACTGGTCTCTGATATTGGGGAAAAAGACAATGATTGCATTTTATTCATTTTTCAAGAGACTGAGCAGCTTTTATTAGGCAAGACGACGGTTTATTAGATTTTAGTATTTTTAATTATTTCACACTGGATTTGTCTTCCCCCTTGACGTGGTAACGAAAAAATACAGCGTAGATTAGGCATGCCCACATCTAAATCAAAGTAATTTGCATCTATGCTAATTCACCTCCGGACGTCCTTACCTTGGCACCATATGCCCGATAATAAAGAATAGCCTTCGCTGTGCCTCTCTCCTTTTTTTATATCCTTTGTGTGCTCACTTCTTACCTTGAGCAAGCCCCTTTGGGCATCTTGATACAGTACATTCTTAGTTTTGCATAGAAAAGAATCACATTAGAGAACTTTACAGTGCCCTTAGGCTTTTAACCGTACCAGAAGCCACTCACAAGCTGAGGGGGTGTGTCAACATGTTCAACAAACCTAAGCCAGATCATCTTTGGGAGCCCCCTGATTTACCCGAAGTAGTATAGATGTTGATATCAGGATTAAAGAACTGATTTTCTGCATTATCGCATCTAACATCAAACCGCAAGCTTGTTTCTTCCCAGGGTACGTGATGGTCAGTGTGAAGTACCAGGCTCTCATAATTATAGTTAGAGAACACGATAGACAAAAATCGGAACGCACCTTTAACTTCTTATCTCCGTAAGCCGAAAGAATCAGATACAGACACGTTAATAGTATCAACAATTCTAGCTATAGCAGATAGATATCCGAACGAGCTGTCAGTTTTTGTAATCGGTCCGGGCACTAACTTGTAATGTTGGTGTAACGGGCGACTACTATTATCTACGACAGATATGTACATTGTCCAACCAATCCTTAACAAACTAACAAACTTCACATTCATGAAATTCCAGCTTTCCATCGGAGAAACTATGAAATCATTAGTTTCTAATACTGGACGGCTTGTATCGTAGTCTTCAGTCTTTTCCAATCTAACTGCTGCGTAGAATAAAGTGTGGCATCGAGGTCTCTACTTAAGCTACTCAAAGCCGTCCCTGAACGTCAAGCTTGTCAATTCATATGCTGCTCATCCAAGACAAGCTTTCGTCCTGGAGACATCAAATGGTAATGCAGTAGAAAGCGCAAACTTCGGAATGGTGTCCACAAGGTTCTGTCCTTGGCATCCATTTTTCAACATTTACATCTCAAAAAAGCCAAAGAGATATGTGGTTCACAGTATTCTTATCTTCGCAGATATACGGCACTTGGAATGGCTGCGTGATTCTTCTGATGCTTAGAAATGGTGGTTGTCAGAAGACCTATCACTGTAAGCCAATTCAATAACCCGATGACACTGAAACTAACTCAGCAAATACAAGACCGTCAGCTCTTTTTTTCCCTTGTCAAATCAATGCGCAAAAAGAGATCTAAACATCACTCTAGATGCAGATAACCTGTCACACGACCCAACACAAAGTACCTTGCTGTCATAATGGAGAGCAGCCTTACTTCCATCAGACACACCAAGGCAGCGCTGCCAAAACGCAGTCTCGTGCCATCGCCTCACAAGCGCTCAGACTGGATGGGGTGCAATCTTTCGACATTTTACTGTATACATCAACTGTTGTTTTGGCATACTCACTGCTGAATACACTGCACCATTAGAGTCACACACACAAGATTTGAATGGTCTTTTGAATATGCAATGAGACTTGTTATTTGCCCTTTGGCGACGCCTGTTAGAATATCTTTTTTTTTGTCAATTCTGTCGGCATAAGCTCCTCTAAAACTTTAGTAGTAAACTTCGATGAATCACGCTCACCCCGAAGTGTGATGAACCCTGTAGCCATCCCCAATCCCCACCTCCTTTGCTACCCATCCATACACTGCAGTTGCAGTATCCTTATCGATCATCCTGTATCAAAACGACAATGGTCCTGGCAATGGTCATCCTCTAGCTTGAACCTAAAGCAGTTTGTGGACTGCCCATCTAGCAAGCCCAATGACTGCGACGTTGATAGGTAAGTATGGGTCAACCTCAACTCAGAACTGGCATTGGCCGTACACAGCCCGTCCTTCAAACTTGCGATGTGGGAGCCACAAACCATTAGCCCCATCATAGATGACTGTTAGGGAGGTCTACAAGTCTCCAGGTGAATTAAGCCTTCTAAACCGGTCAATGAAACTATTAGCTTGGTTACAGACGACCTTCCACTGGATTTGGACTTTAAACGAAAGAACGAGCTCTATATATAACAACAATTTAAAACCATCAGAGATGCAGACTGGTTAAATGTAATATGGGAGTGATATAGTATCCTAAGGGTACTGGATAATTTATTAACAATAGAATCCATGCATGACACTAGAAAGCTACTATTTTCTCATTTATCCTGTGACATCTAGGGCTACAGGATGTTTGGTTTGGATGTTATAGCGAAATTCCCCCCCATTTGTCAACCATATTAGTTTTACAAAGTACTCCATGGGATTCCGTTTTTAGCCTCACTCAAAACGGGGTTGAAATTCAATCGCGCGAAACTTTAGAGCTGGGGTTTTCGAGTGAAGGCCATTATATCAAGATGAAAAATTTATAGACTTAAATCGGCCATCCGCTCCCCCTTTAAGCCTCTTGGGTTGTGGCTTACTTTGGACACCCTAATAAGCTTCTATATAATTCTCTGTCCTTAAAAATGTTCAACCTTAAGTGTGCTTCTAACTTGCCGACTTCAGAATTAGGATACAATCAGAAAATGCGGCCATTTTTGGTCGCCATCTTAGTTTAGGATATTGTGATTTTAAGGCCTAAATAATGACTTTATTAGATTCTCTGTGGCCTTAAAACAGATATATAGACACTTTGTTGGTATTTCCAACTTGTCTGGTTTGAACGTTAGTTATAAAAATAGAAAATGGCGGACCTTTTGTACGCCATCTTGGATTTTGAGAGAGCTCCAGGGGGATTTTGTGAACTTTTAGTATGTTATTCTCCTCATATTCCTGGACCTATCCTGAAAAAATTCAGCTTGTTATCAGGCTATTTCCAGTTATACTATGCTCTTGCCTAAGTTTTGAATGTTAAATGTTTTGTCATTTCGCTTAACGAGTACTTTGACTGTCTAAATGATGTCTCACTGGTTACTGGACCAAGTGGCCAATGGCCTCTAATTGTCCGGGACAAAATAGAAATTGCATGACATGACCTCCAACCAACAAAATAAGTAATGAATAAATTATTCTTTACAATCGCCTAGATTAGTTGTCCTAATTTTTCATAATAAAAATAAATATACAGTAAATTAGTAACTCTCGCTCTTCCAACAAACAAGATTGAATTAAATAATAATGGATCTTTATGTCAACTTTGTTTCACTATCGTCCCGGGTGTGTTATTGCATGCCGAAGTATAAAAAAAAACGTTCTCTTCTGAGAAAAATTGCATTTGAAAAATTACAAACTTTGCAGAGTCAGTATAACCCGGGAGCTAGCAGACAATTTGTAACAACTCTCGAGTACAAAGGTTTTGAGTGATTAAATATTTTAGCCCACCTGACAGACCCCCCTAAACGCGATGCTTAGTGCGCCACGTGTTGCCTTAAGAGATTTGCAATACAAGATTTGTACAGGGGTAATTTGTAAATGAATCCAATCGTGTTGAAACCTATAACCATTTTGTTTGTCTAACCATAAGTATTCCGAAAAGGTATAGTTTGCAATATTTACACCGCAGTTTCGAGTTATAAGGCTAAAAACGGCAACAATCAATTAAAAAAGGGTCGATTTCAGTTGTACAAGCTGGTCAAATTTTAAAGTTGAATCCGATTTTGGATCAAAAAATGGTGGAAATTCATTGGTATGACAAAGAGATGAATAGAGGAGGACAGCGAAAGAAACAAAAAAAGGGGGGGAGGAGGAGTACGCAACGGAATTAAAGGGAAAAGGAGGGAACCGATTAAAAGAAAGGGGAAAAAAGGTAAGGGGGAGGAAAGGTGTGAAGGAAGGGCAGTGACAAAGGGATCTATCTCCTCTTCAGGTTCAAATCAGGGAATAGTTTTGATGTCTCAAGAGTGCTTAGTTTCCGATGTAAGGGGCAACAGCGAAGGTCAGCGTCCCTTGCCTTCATGGGGCTTTGATCTTGTTTCCCCCCACTTTTCTTAAGCAAGCACTCAAACCTTTTGTACTTGAGAGTGGGGTTGTTTACAAATGGTCTAGCTCCAGGGCTAGTCCACTGACCTCTACGTAATGGATAATGTCTCCAAGCAGACCATTCGCGAAGATAATGGTCGTCTAGAGCTATTTTCGCTTGCTAGTTTCTGACTTTGTCGGAGCGGATACTTTTTATCTTACATACACGTCGAGCAAAGGATTAAAAGGATCCAATTATTCGGCACCATTTGGATACTCGTTAAGACTTTTAACGTTAAAAGGGACATAAGCCTAACTTTTTCTTTAAATAAGCACCATACTCCTTCCTACGTATCGCATGTACGTAAGCCATGCCTGACTGGGAGATGGTTACTTGAGATCTTATCTACGGTGTCCTTGCCCTTAAAGTGTGGCCATACAGCCCGGGCATACAGCACGGCCCGTCATGTGCTGTTTTGTTTCGGTAGGGTTTTATTGTAGATTCATGGCTTACCAGGTTTGGCAAGCCGCTAGACCGTTTCTTCTTTTTTCTTAGTCCCTGATATTGTTATTTTTTTATGAGCTTAAGCTTCGTATTTTTTGAATCCGATATGCAAAACCCGTGGTGTATCAATTGACTATTAATTGTAGTATAGGTGTAATTGCGCATTTCTTGTACTAACTTTATAATAAATAGCTGCAACTTGTGTACATACATCTTGCAATAAGGATTCTTTGCTTGGTCCGGATATTTGTCTATAAAATAAGTTTTGCTTTTTTGGCGCAAATAACCTAAGTTCTGCAGGCGCATTAAAATCCACTAACAACAACAACAATATAACCGTAACGCTGGCAATTCAGCCTGACAGACTTTTTTGTAATTCTGTCGGCATAGCTCCTCTAAACTTTAGGAGGAACTTTCAGATGATCAAGCTCACCAAGAAGTGTGATGAACCTGGTAGCCTAATCCCCCACCTCACTTTGCTACCCAATCCATGACACTGCAGTCGCAGTATCCCTATCGATCATCCTGGATCAACGACATATGGTCTGAGCAATGGTCATCCTCTAGCTTGAACCTAAAGCAGTTTGTGGACTGCCCATCTAGCAAGCCCAAGGACTGCGATGTTGATATGTAAGCATGGGTCAAGCTCAACAGACTCAGAACTGGCATTGGCCGTACAAAGCACTTCCTTCAAACTGCGATTGTGGAGAGCCACAAACCATTAGCCACATCATAGATGACTGTGAGGTCTACAAGTCTCCAGGTGGAATTAAAGCCTTATAAACCTGGTCAATGAAACTATTAGCTGGTTAAAGACGGACCTTCCACTGAGATTTTGGACTTAAACGAAAGAACGAGCTATATATATTACAACATATTTAAAACAAATCAGAATGCAGAATGGTTAAATGTAATAAGGGAGTGATATAGGATCCTAAGGGACTTACTGGATAGCTTTATTAACAATAGATACATGCATGACACTATAAGCTACTATTTTTCTCATTTATCCTGTGAAATCTTAGGGCTAAAGGATGTTTGGTTTGGATGTTATGAGCGAAAATATGCCCCATTTTGGTCGACCAATATTAGTTTTACAAAGTACTCTATGGGGATTACGTTTTTAGCTCTCACTTCAAAACGGGTTGAAATATCAGCGCGAAACTTTAGAGATGGGGTTTTCGAGTGAAGGCCATTATATCAAGATGAAAAATTTATAGACTTAAATCGGGCCATCCCCCTTTAAGCCATCTTGGTTGTGGCTACTTTGGACACCCTAAATAATGCTTCTATTATAGATTCTCTGTGCCTTAAAACATATGTTCAGACACTTAATTTGTGCTTCTAACTTGCCGACTTATGAAGTTATGATACAATCAGAAAATGGCGGCCATTTTGGTCGCCATCTTAGTTTAGGATATTTGTGAGTTTTTAAGTCTAAAAATAATGACTTTATTAGATTCTCTGTGCCTTAAAACATATATATAGACACTTTGTTTGTATTTCCAACTTGTCTGGTTGGAAAGTTATGATAAAAATAGAAAATGGCGGCCATTTTGTACGCCATCTTGGATTTTGGAGAGAGCTCCAGGGGGATTTTTGGGGACTTTTAGTATGTTATTCTACTCATATTCCTGGACCTATCCTGAAAAATTCAGCTTGTTATCAGCTATTTCCAGGTTATAACTAATGCTCTTGGCCTATAGTTTGAATGTAAAATGTTGGCATTTCGATTAACTAGTAATGGACTGTCTAAATGATCGTCTAACTGGTTACTGGACCAAGTGGCCAATGGCCTCTAATTGTCATGGACAAAATAGAAATTGCATGGACATTGACCCAACCAACAAAATAAGTAATGAAATAAATTATTCGTTAAAAAAAAAAAAAAAAAAAATTTAACTAATTCTTTCACCGTTTTCACTCAACCAGAAAGTGGCACAAACTCGATTTTTGTGTTCCGCAGTAAACTGGAGTTATCTCTCGATTGAAACAAGCAAATGAGATGAAACAAAAAATGCTGCAAAGCCTGGTCTTTTCTCTTTAATGTGATGTAGAACACGACTTACTTATGTTGAGATATAATATTGAAAAAAAAATCAGTTTCTGATTGTACCATTTTTTTGAGACAGGCTGTAATGCCTGATTCCATGTGCCAGTTTAGCCAGTTCGTCTATTACCAGCCCAATTGCATTCATTGAATGGCAGCTACGTCGCATTATTGTACTAGTTTGAATGTAAAATGTTGGCATTTCGATTAACTAGTAATGGACTGTCTAAATGATCGTCTAACTGGTTACTGGACCAAGTGGCCAATGGCCTCTAATTGTCATGGACAAAATAGAAATTGCATGGACATTGACCCAACCAACAAAATAAGTAATGAAATAAATTATTCGTTGCATCGCCTAGATTTAGTGCCTAATTGCTTCATTAATTAAAAATAAATAGTAACAGAATTATATTAACTCTCGCAGTCTTTCCAACAAACAAGATTGAATCTAAAATAATAATGATGCTTTATGTAACTTTGTTTCAAATCGTCGGGTGTGTATTGCATGCCGAAGTATAAAAAAACGTTTCTGAGAAAATTGCATTTGAAAAATTACAAACTTTGCAGAGTCAGTATAACCCGGGAGCTAGCAGACATTTGTAACACATCTCAAGTACAAAAGGTTTGAGTGATTAAATATGTTGCCAGCCTGACAGGAACCCCTGAAACGCGATTCTTAAGTGCCGCAAGTGGTGCCTTAAGAGAGGGGGCCAAGACAAAGATTGTACAGGGGTCAAATTTGTAAATTGATCCAATCGTGTTGAAAACTATACCATGTTATGTGTCTAACCATAAGGATTCAGAAAAGGTATAGTTTGCAATATGTACAGCCGCAAGTTTCAGAGTTATAGGCTAAAAACAGCAACAATCAATAAAAAGGGTCGATTTCAGTTGTACAGCTGGGTCAAATTTTAAAGTTGATCCGATTTGGATAAAAAATGGTGGAAATTATTGGTGGAGCTCATAGGATTAAAATAAGGAATAGTTTTGAGTGTCTCAAGTGCTTAGTTTCCGATGTAGGGGCACAGAAGGTCAGCGTCCATTGCATTCAATGGGGCTTGATCTTGTTCCCCCCATTTTCTTAAGCAAGCACTCAAACCTTTTGTACTTGAGATGTGTTACAAATGTGTGCTAGCTCCAGGGCTAGTACCACTGACCTCTACGTAATGGATAAAGGTCTCCAAGCAGACCATTCGCGAAGATAATGGTCGTCTAGAGATATGTTTCGCTTGCTAGTTTCTGACATGTCGAGCGGAGACCTTTATCTTACATAAACGTCGAGCAAAGGATTAAATGGAATTTTATCCAATTATTCGGCACCATTTTGGATACTCGTTAATAATTTTAACGTTAAAAGGGACATAAGCCTAACTTTTTTCTTTAAATAAAAGCACCAGACTCCTTCCTATATTCGCATGTACGTAGGCCATGCCTGACTGGGAGATGGTGACTTGAGATCTTAGTCTACGGGGTCCGGGCCCTTAAAGTGTGGCCATACAGCCCGGGCATACAGCACGCCCAGTCAGGTGCTGTTTTTTCGGTAGGGTTTTATTGTAGGTTTATGGATTACCAGGTTTGGCACGCCGCTAGACCGTTTCTTTTTCATTAGTCCTGATTATTGTTATTTTTTATGAGCCTTAAAGCTTCGTATTTTGATCCTGATATGCACCGTGTATCAAATTGAATATATATTGTAGTATAGGTGTCATTGCGCATTTCTTGTACTAACTTTATAATGAATAGCTGCAACTTGTGTATTACATCTTGCAATAATGATTCTTTTGCTTTGTCCGTATATTTGTCTATAAAAATAAGTTTTTGTTTTTGGCGCAAATAACCTAAGTAGCTGCAGGCGCCATTAAAATCCAATAACAACAACAACAATAACCGTACGCTGTGGCATTCAGCCTGACAGACTTTTTTGTTTGTCTCGCAAATAACTCCCTTAATTACATGGAGTTGTTGCGATCATGGCAGGTGTCCATAATGCGATTCTAATTTAAATAATCCCTTCCCCCAGACAATGGTAGACGGTGTTTCTACACCAATTCCTATAGTATGTTTCTTTTGTTATACATGACCATTATTTTTTGCGGAAGTGTCATCTAGCTAGCTAGATGACCATTATTTCAAATAATGGTCATCTAGCTAGCTAGATGACACTTCCGCAAAAATAATGGTCATGTATAACAAAAGACGGACAATAGATAAAGATGAATGGGAAGAGGGCTAGACGTTTATACATGGATAGCGGGCTGCCGCACAGTTGAATGGTCGCCGAGTGAAACAACAGGAAGTTGGTTTTTGACCTATACAATATGGCGGAAACAATGCATACACCTGCTGCTGCACATATTCCACACATATGTTCTATTGTTTGACAAGGTGTATGCATTATTTCCCGCCATATTGTATAGGTCAAAAACCAACTTCCTGATGTTTCAATCGGCGACTCAGAGCCGCTATCCATGTGTAGAGGTCAGTGGTCAGTACGCATCAATATACAAGGAACCACTAGTGTCGCCTGCTTTCGCGATCCACCTTTACTTCACTCGCTGCACAAGTTGACCTCTAATGACATTTGACCTTGGTACCCCCACTATGCAAAATACGCCCACAATGTAACGTTATACAAATGTACTTGTAAATACACCCACAATGTATGCCTGGAAAGTTTTCACACACAAAGCAAAAAAAAAATCACACACAAACACACACACACACACACACACACCCCACACACACACACACACACACACACCCACACACACACACACATGGTGGACCTATGACTTGGTGGCAATTTTAATAAGGTGTCCATGCACGAGCAATTTGAATTTTTTTAGTATGATGTAATGATACCCAGAACGTACATGGTCAGCTGCTGTTAAAGGTGGTTGTTCCGATTTATGTGTACTTGATATTAGTGCCTGGCACTTGCACATACACCCCACCAAGTACCGTGGGAAACAAACTTGCGGTCTTGATGGTAGACGCAATAATGCATGTTGCAAAGCCCTATTCAATACTGTGCTAATAAAAGTGGTTAACCACTAAAACGGCGGTTTTTTGTTTATATCTTGGGAATGAAATGGATTTGAGGACTCAAATTTCAGGACGACAATGAGAAAAATACGGCCTTTCATCTGATATCAAAATCGATACTACTTCCGGGTAAATCAGGGGGGTCCCAAAGACGATCGGAACACGCACCTTTAACTGTGCCCATCCGATACTGAACTGTGCCCTTGTTAGATGAGCATGCCTTACCTCATAGAAAGATTGATAAAAGACGTTTACACATGACCTAATTAAGATGGGAGGTCCCCGATTTTAATTATAAAAATCGTTATTTCGATCATCTACAGTTAACCCACTTAGAGTAAGTTTTAATTAAAATAAATCTAACAGTATACACATACAATATACTCACCAAACAAACAAAATTCCTAAAGAATCACAACTCTATAAGAGTGACTAGTTCACTCTAAAAAGGAGTTATCAGTTCACTCTTTCCTTAGAGTTATTTTGTTCACTCTTTATTTTGAGTGGATCTCACTCTAAAAGATGCGTCACTCAGCTGGCTCTTTTTTGGAGTGAGATTTCACTCTTTTAGAGTGGTTTTTCACTCTTTCGTTTTAAGAGAGTACCAAAATCTGAACATCAAGACTGAAATATACCGTGTGTCATTTGTGAAATATTTCGCTATTTCCGGGAGACTTAAATAACTTAAAAGCGAGAGATCATACACGGTCACTGGGCTTTATTCCGCTGAACATAAAGGCACATGACTTCGGGTTCATTCACACACATGTCCCATCGTTTTCAAAATCTGTGTATTTAGCAAGCATATCCGATTACTAGGCTACTGCCTGGGTATCCATCTAGCTAGTACCATTGTGTCAGTAAAGAAATAATTTCGAATCTGAGAATCCTTTAAAAAATCTAACGTAACAAATTCTCGCAATCAAAAACAAAATTGAGAACGTGTGTCATTTGTGAAATATGTCGCTCTTTCCGGGAGACTTAAACAACTTAAAAACAAGAGATCATACACGGTCACTGGGCTTTATTCCGCTGAACACATAAGGCACATAATACAGAAATGACTTGTATCACGCGTTCA
Organism: Ophioderma brevispina; assembly: GCA_023653785.1. Taxonomy (NCBI): domain Eukaryota; kingdom Metazoa; phylum Echinodermata; class Ophiuroidea; order Amphilepidida; family Ophiodermatidae; genus Ophioderma; species Ophioderma brevispina. The sequence goes on from JAMKCH010053147.1 coordinate 27,262, forward strand.
TTCACACATGTCAATTCCGTCCACCCTGGGTTCACACGTGGGATCAGAAAAGATCAAGGTAATCACTCGTACCCTGGGGGGGTGGGTGGCTTTGGGGGCTACAGCCCCCTCAAAATTCTCAAGAAAAAAGAGGAAGGAAGAAAGAGGATAGGGAGAAAGAAAAAGATGAAAAGAGAAGGAGACAAGAAGAAGAAAAAAGAATGATTTTATGGTACATTTATTTGAATTGTTTGTCATGTGCAAATGCGGATCAAAAAGTGTCGGAAGAAGATCACAAGGAAAGGCGTTTCAGGTCTTGAAAACCCTAAAACCTCAGGAGCTTCCGGGGGCTCTTCCCCCTGGAACTGCCCCCGCGGGCCGTTGCCCCTGGACCCCACCAGGGGCCCTAAGACGGGCCCTGGACCCCACCCGTTAGTCGCTTCCCTCGCTTCGCTCTCATGGTTCGAACATCTTTAGTCCAGCCCCCCTCAATAAAATTTCCTGGTCACGCCCTCACAAACTGGTTACGGTGTATCTTTTCTGGTGGGATGTAGCATACTTAGCAAGCCGTTTTGATATGTTTGCGTACATATCAAAAACATGACCATACGGGGGGGGGATTTAGAACATGCATGCAGTCTGCTAGCGCTCTTATTTGCATTTTTGTTTATTTTTTTACTGTTGTCTGGATTTTGTTTCTGGGACTTTTTTGGATTTAAAAAAAGAAACGAATTTTCTAGCACTTAAATATTGATCTTCAATTTTTACGTAAGCGTATACGGCTTGTTGAAATGATGAATTTTTTTCTTCAATTTTTATTTAACGAAACTTTATGCTGTTATAACCAAACTTTTCTCGTTAATTTCGATGGATTTAAGAAAATATATATATATTTTACCTGTCTTGGATACATACAAATAATTTAGTTGTTTTATACTACCTCAAAGTAGTACAAAAATACATCAGTAAGCATTTTGTTCTCCTCAAATTGGCTGCGATTAAATCTCTCTTGATAGTTTTCAAATCACTTTGGTTCATAGTACATAAAATATTATTTAGGTCGCCTTAAATTGGCTAAGCCTCTTGTTTATATTCAAAGTTGTTTACATCAATTTAATATAAATGCACAAATAAGTATTAAGATTGCCTCCTATTTGCTGAGTTACAACGATGGAAGTTGATTTTTTGTTTATTTTTGTTAATTTTTTTATTTTGTTTTGCTTTGCTAGTCTAAAATGACATATTTGTTCATTAGGCGATTTTTTGGAAAAAAAAGTGCGGAACTGTGGATCCCCACTTTTGTTAATGCACAATGAGAGTATAGATTTTAGATATTAGGCCAATTTACCTTAACTTAACAACCTCATTCCCCATCGTTAGGCTCCATCAAAACTGAGATTTTGGTATCAGAAGATTGTTTTTCATTAACCCAGTAAAATTTTAGGCCCATGAAATGTTTCCTTTTGACGTTATGAACAAAAACGTCTATAAGGTGTCCCCGGACGATCTGATTTTTCAGTGGTAACGCTTTCATTAAAATAGCCCTATCTGCAAGGGTTAAGCTGGGAACTATTTCTTTGGTACAAAGATTGTGAAATTTCTAATTCTTAACTTAATCCTTTCAGATAGGGATATTTTAATGAAAGCGTTATCGCTGCAAAAAAATCAGATTTCGAATTAACTAAAAATTCATAAACAGACATTTTGGTGACATGCTTCCATGTGAGGGAGAAAACATCAAATGAAAAAAAAATAGATTGACCAGAAAAAATGGCCGTATCGAATTTAAAAATAAAATGCCTTTAAATAATCATTTTATTTGCCTTCCTCAACAAAAACTCAAAGCAGAAAAAATTACTGTCAATTATTTCGCTTTGCTTATTGCAATTGCGGACAATATACACGTCCGTGAGTGCTATCAGAGATTTATGCACTTGCTAATAGTAATATGCTAAAGACCTTACTCTTAATCACTGAAATAGAGCATGGCGAATACCTTATGAGCTGTTCAACTATTATGTGAACGATTAAACGATTTTTTGTGTACAATTGTTGAGAATAATAAATTGCTGTAAATTTTCTTGACTTTTAAAATTCATTCACGGCGACATAGTTTTATAAGTACCAGTAGAGCAAGTATGCATTTCCTCAAACCTCTCGTTTTCCCGGGATCTTTTTAACTGGCCATTTATCCCTGACACATAATTATTGCACACCTTGTGAATGAACGGAAACTACTGTGTAATAATTTGGCGCGATTTTTACCATTCATCAGTTCTACTTATTGTAACACCGGTATTCGGTCGATAACCTTCATGTTGTGGACACCGCGGACAATTCTCATTTGAGATCATATTTGAGCAGTAGTATAATACTTGGCTTAATTTCAAGCTGAGCTTCAAGGCGGAGTGTAGTAGGGGTCAATTATATGTGACTGCTAGCGAGCACGTCATTGACGAAATTCTACAAAAGCTTACTCACGTGGTCCGACTGCTTAATATATTCGGTACAGGTATCGCCGCTGTTTGCACGCTCGTACAGCATGTACATGTACTACATTTGCTCATAAACAAAGAAAAAATCGTAAGCTACGGACTGTGCTAAACCTACTTATATTTTTGTTATGAAAAGATAACCTAATGGCGACTTCACGAGAAACATGGGGCAAAAAGGCGGAGTTCATCCTGTCTTCGATGGGGTATACCATAGGATTGGGAAATGTCTGGAGATTTCCATATATGTGCTACGCTCATGGAGGAGGTAAGTTTTCGCCAATAGCGTATTTTCCATCCTGATTTTCAAAATGCAAATTTTTCAAAGACGGCATCGCAAAATCAGATCGAAAAAAAAATACACACGACTGTGACAGCTTTTCGGTAGATCCATCTCCATTATTTATTACTTAATTTATTTTGAATTACACTTTCACAGTAGCGGGGTGGTAACCCAGCCAGAGTGATAAAACAGTTAACACAAACAAGCAAAATACACAAAGTGACAAATTTAAATTATGATCTGTTGTTTCCAGTACATACGAAATGCACTTGAAATCTATTTCCTTTCCGATTTAGCTAAATAAAACATGATTTAAATTATTTTAGGTATTGATGGTAAAAGCAATAGTTCGCTTCTGGTAATTTTTAGCAGCCCTAGTTTTATCTTTGTGTCAAGTACTAGTACATGATCGTATAAAACGCTGTGATGGACATGTAACACGAGTAGAGTGTAAAGAAACAGCCACAATTTGCGTAAATCTCTTTTTAAATGATATCCGAAACTAGGATCCGTTCATTCATCCATTAATTGCCACGGATTTCCATTCATTGCATATCATCAGTACATGTACTCAAGTTGACACATACACTCGATGGCATGCGGGGAACGCTGATTAACGTTAATTACCTTACATGTTATGCCTCTTGGGCGCAAGAGGAAGAAGAAAAAAATCTATAGCATAAACACAAGCTTTTAATCTTGCGTCATGTTCCCTTTTACCGACATTCAATCAAGAAAAAAAAAAGGCTAATCAAACCACAAAGAGTGAACTATGTCACCACGGAGGTTTCCATGACTAAAGACTCAAGAATCAAGATGGAAGTTTCCATGATGTCATCTTCGCGAGCGCATTGATTATTTATAAGTTGAAAGAATCTTACGCGATCAATAGCGTAAGCACAAGGCAGCGACATGATTGGATTTAAGGTAACCGCAAAGAAAAAAAAGAAAAATAAATTTAAGAAAAAATAAAAAATACTATTCAATTAAATAATAAAAAGAAAAAAATATTGAATATTACATGTACACTCAGTTTTTATTGTGCATTAGAAACAAAACGTATCCTCAAGATGAAAATAAGAAAAATAAAATCAATTAATGCGTGGATGTGGGTGGATAGGTGCCCGATTGACCGACAGAATTTATATTTAATTAACTGTTATTATTATAATCCTTGTAATTACATTATGGCTAGAGATGTTAATAATAAAAATTCTAAAATATATATTTGGTCTCGTATATCCTTCCAATTGACGTTGACAGTCGTTATATTCTATAACAATAGTCGATCTAGGGTGGGGGGGGGGGTGAATGTAAAAGCTCGGAGCAAAAGGTGAAGGATTTTTTTGGGAAAGAGGGCAAGTTCGCCAAATTTAAGGCAAAGGTGCGGTCACTATGACGGTATACAGCGTTCTAATCCAAATTGTTTCCAGCTGACTTTCCAGTAAGCTCTTTATCTGATTTAGTAATAGTAATTTCACTTTCTTTGGGAGGAATCAAGTTACAACGTATAGAAAGAAAATGTTCGGTCAAATTACTTTGTAACTTATTTTGAAAACACAAATAATTCGCTTATGCATAATATATACATGTAAACACAAAAATCGCACAAAAATACAGATAACAGAAAGCGAATACAGAACGCAGTTTTACTCTATTTGAATAACTCTACCCCTCCTAACTCTCTCTTTCTCTCTCTCACCCTCACTCCTCAAAAATAAAAATAAACGTAGGGACTTGAAAATTTGTAAAATTGTGCTGAAAACGTACAGCCATTGCCGCATGCCGGCATGTGCAAAAAAGTACGGGGAAGTCACCATTGTGTGGAAAGTGTGTTGTGTTATTCAATATTGGTACCGTTTTAAGGCTATGAAATGCCTTATTGTTTGGATGAATTACTCACTGGCCACAGATGCAGTATTTAGTGTACTTCATAATACCTTGTGGCTATTTGACCTTTGACCCATTTCCAGTGCGCCCCATACCAATATCGGATGTATTGTGGTAAGTAAAAATACATCGGCATCCTTGATCATTCCTATTCCACAGGTTAAGCAAACTAAAGTGTACTTTTATTTGCATATCTTTCCTTCTTATAGCTTCTTGTTTGGCCCAAACTTTTTCTGTTTGTAAAGATGCAAGCACTGCACTAGGGACCACATGTTACTAAACCATTTGCGGGGCGTGAATTGCCATTAAAAGTATTACAAGATCAATGTTATCAGATCACCATTTCTTTTGCAATATTTAATTTATATTTTAAGATTTTAGTCAGTATATAGTTAGTTTAACCTCCCAAGGGTGTGGGGGAAAAGTAAGGCCATCTCTTATCTCACACGTTGTCTACTCCTCCTTCCATCCATAACCTCCCTTCATGGTGTTAGTTGCGAAGTCCATCTACACAGCGCTCCTCAATAAAACACAGATTCAATGATTCTTTTCTTGAGAAATTATGCAAATATTGTCTATTTTGATATCATTTATTTGTCCATCTCTTTGATAAGAATTTTGTTGCAATTTTTGGTTTGAAGTTATACAGTTTTGGTGCAGCAGATCTGAATCGGGTTGGTCCGATCCAATGAGCTTTAACACAACTGCCCATTATGGACAAAGTGTAGGTGTGGCAATTGGGTTGGGGACAATTAAACCAGAACAAGTTTTTTGTTTAAAATAACTTATACATGCAGGCCCTAGCCAGGAATTTAAAGTGGGGGTGCGGATTTGCCAGAAGCGGACTTTTGCGACCAACAAACCAATTTTTTTCTGCTCGCTGCGCTCGCCGGTTGACCCAAAATTTTTTTCAACCTCGGTCTCCAAATTCTGAAGGGGTGGGGTGGGTGGAAGGTAACATTACCATGAGCCGCAGCGTTGATAAGCATATAATAAACAACCACCCCCAGGCGTATCCAATGGGCTAATTAATGCTTATTTCCATTCATATAACATGCCCACAACAATTAAAACACCATAATTTAGGCAAAACCTCAAACTTGAACTTGACAAACGGACCTTCAACTTGACAAAGCGGACTTCACTCATAAGCGACCTTTGTCATTTTTGGGGGGGTGCGTCGCACCCCCCCTGGCTACGGGCCCTGATACATTAAGTGTCACTTAAACATAATAACTGGGCTGTCATTGCTTCAATCATGTTCAAAGCATCGTGACGTCGTTTCTATCATCTCCAATAAACAATACTGCATTGGAAATTGAACTCACGTTTTGACATAATCCTTGATTGAAAAAGACATTAAAAAAGGATCAGACGATGCATTCAAACACTTATGGAAATTCATGATCACAATAATTCATGTCCACTTAACATAAAATATTAACAACATTTACATTGTCATAACAAAACAATTTACACTGCTTTCTTTCTTCATACTTCATAATTAAAATATATTCATTGTATCCTGTTTGGACTCACTGTTAACCCTTTTACTGAATTCCTAACATTCATCTTCATTATTTTTGTTTAAATTTCACAAATCGGACCTGCTTGGGATTTATATACCCTTCTTCAATGTACTAGATATTTCTTGGACAAAGTGTCAAAATGAAGATGGGATAAAGCCTAGTGCAGAGTAGGTTGATGTACTTTTGAAAAGGTGTTAACTCTGAGACACAGATTGGTTTATATATTTATACTATTCTTGTTCCCAATCCTGGTTTTTTTTTGTTGACAACAACAACACCTTTATTATCTGTTCTCCTACCCTACCGATGTGTCCTAGATCCTGCCAACATCACTATGTTGGTCCTCAAATGTCCTTATGTGTGTTCCCTATATCCATGCAATTTATGCTTTTCTGTCCTTAGAGTCGTTTAGTGCTTCCAAACTATTTCTACATGAACAGATACAAGCCCGTTTTTCAATTTAAAGTGCCCATCTAAAGTAGTCCGGGCTAAAAATGGAGCTAGTAGCACCTGGAAGGAGATTTTATCTCATGTGGTTTTTTTCTAGATCAGAATTTTATGAGGAAAATATCTGTTATGTAAAAGGCCGAATCCTACGGCACATCCGCAATATAGGGGGTTATTTCCGGGGGGTCAGAAAAATAAGAAATCATATTTCTTGTACATATGATACAAATAAGATATTCTTACCGTGTCATGACCTAAGACTTAGCTTTATTCAGGTAATTGTAGGTAGAATGTTCTTGATGTAGTAATTATACGAGGTACAAAACAAGTTGTAGGGGGGTCACTAAATGACCCCCTTATTAAGAAATACATAACATTGCTTAATATACAAAAAAAAATACCACAATAGGAAGTAAGTAATTTGGTTTCAAAATCCGACAGTAGTTTCAGGGATAGGAGAAGGTCTGGTGGAGGTGTGATGAGGTGGCAAATGCAGTAATTGGGGTGGCAAACATGGGGGGGGGGGGTGCACTTCAATAAGAGACTTATATGTGCCTATAAACCAGATGGGTCCATAATAGCTTTCAGTGTGAATGGAAAGTTTTATCTATTGTGGCGTTCTATAGTCATAATTTATGAGAATAAGAATATGTTAGGTAAAAGCCCGATGCCTAACGCAACCCCCAAAATGTGGGGTTATTTCCGGGGGGGGGCAAAAACATTATGGCGACATTAATAAGACAATAAATATACTGACCGTCTAAGTTACCACCACCCCACATAAATTATAAGCATACAACTCACTCGAAACGTTTTCACAGTATAATGTAACTTGGGGTAAGCATAATTATACAAGGCAATTAAGTTGTAGGGGGTCACTAATCCTCCCCCCCCCCCCATATTAAGAATACTCTGAAAATCATCCCCAGGCTGAAATAAAACTCTACACCCCCGGTTTAGGAGTGAACAGGATTTTCAGATGATAGTATAGTTTCCTGTGGGGATCTGGTTAGGTGGCAAAGGGTAAAATACAGTATTTGGGGGGGGGGGCACTCGTGAGGGGGTCTTGAATATCAAAATTGTCTTATATCAGTCCTCCATGTGGTATGGAAGGAATAGCTTTCATCTGTGTTGGATTTGGGTCATGAGAGGTAATTGGTCATTGAGTTTTTTTCGATAGACACTGAGAGAAAAAGTGCAGTGGTTGTAGATGAAGCGATGGTGGGGCGACGGGGGGGTTATTGGGCAGTCAGTTTTGATGGGGTGCCACTTCAATCTGCCGACTATATGTGCCTACCAGATGGTACGAAGAAGGGGGTCATTGAAGCTTTATGTTGATATTATGAAAAAGGGGCATCATTGGTTGTAGATTAAATGATGGAGGGTCCACTGGGTTGTCAGTTGATTCAAAATGGGGTTTTCAAGGACGGCAGTTATATCCACAAGATATGGCGCACCCCCCCCCCCCCCCCACCACCCACAACACCCCCAGCACCACACCACACCCACCACCAGGAAAGCATATACTGCATGGTCCACCTCATTTATCAGTTAACAAATTTTGTTGCAAAATAACATCTACCATTTAACTAACAATTGAAAATTGTCTCGTTATTTGTTGTTTTTGTTTTCACAACCCCACTGCTTCATGTGATAACAAAAATGTTCGTAGGGAATTTAAAGAATAATACTATATAATAATACATGATGACAAATACGATCAACCCAAACTTATAGTAACCTCACGATCTAGTTTATTTATGTTTTTGAAAGGCATAATGGCATAAAACATGGAATAGTGACAGGACCTTCCAAAAGGACACTTCCACGAGTTTGAAAATAATTTGGATGTTTACATTTTGTAAAACAGTAAGATTCACAGGGGAGGCTGGCCAGGTTTGTGGCAATTTCTGGAAACAGAAAAGCAAGGTTTCACATACCTGACAGAATTTTTACAGTGTATCCCAGTATGTTTTGCGATACATTCAAAAGCCATTCCAGACCGGTGTAGAAGTCAACCATATTTTCTCGTCGTACGCATAGTCCGGGAACATGGTGAACAATAGGGCAATCGATTCAGTTGAACTTCCTACTACGCACATTAGTTTCACGCTTTTATTCCGTTATCATCTAGGACCTCCGGACTATGGCTCCACCGGACTATATCTGCTTTCACACCGGATTCAGGCATTGTAACTTTAGGCTTGTAGTAAGATTTGTCTGGCAAGTGAAAGATGATTAGCCAGGATAAGCACATATACGATGGCAATGGTCTGTGAGCGATGAAAACTATGCTTTATATTCAGTTAACGAATGCTGGCAATAATGTCAGGAACCTTGTTTCCAGAAATTTTTAACTGTTTTTTACAGAATGTAAACATCCAAATGGATATCAACTCTTGATTGATTTCATTAAGGCCCTTTTCAGTACGGCGGGTCTTTTTTTATGCGATTAATGTCCTCTTTAAGGTATAAAAATGCCTGATGTAGGAATGATATGACAGTGATATAGCTGTGGGGGGTGGGGTAAATGCACACCCCTAGTGAAAACTACATCGGAAAATACTTCAAAACATCAACTCTACTGTGTTTTTTACGTAATTTTTAAATCATGGAAAAAAGTAGTTATTACCGACCTATGGTGTAATCAAAACTAATTTAATTTCCATTCGGGCATGATTATGTATGGTATGGATCAGGAGGTAAAGCTGTTTAGTGGTTTCCTTTTTACAATACAAACATTTTATACACCTTTATCAACGTAAAGGTCAAAGCGCTTACATATAAACGTACAAGTTAGCGTATAAATATCGAATGCCTCTCCTTGAAACCCCATTTTGACATCAATCTGACCCCCAATAACCCCCGGCCCAATCGTTTCACTCTACCACAATGACCCCTTTTCCTCATCACAATTAACATAAAAAACTTCAACTGACCACGTTTTATCTCTGAAAATCACACAAGACCCTGAAAGCCACTATTTCGCGTACCACATGGTAGGCATATATAAGCACAAATTATATTCAAGTGCCCCCCCAAAAGCCCTCCACTGGTTTGCCACTTCACAGACCTCCACAGATGACTATCCAATTCCCAATCTTAAACTCCCTGTCAGGATTGAACCAATAACTGGGTAGGCTTTTTATTTTCAGGATTTTCGAGGATTTTTAAAGATTGGGGGGGGGGATTTATGACCGACCCTACACTTATTTTTATGCGCCTTGTAAAATTCTACACCAAGTACATTATACTTTAATACCCGAATTGCCTAAATTCTTTTGTGTCACTAACGGTCAATATTTTTATTTTCTCTTAAGGTATCCATAATGTTTTTGCACCCCCCCCCGGATACCCCCATTTTTGGGGGGGTGCGTTCAGGAATCGGGGCTTTTTACCTAACCTATTCTTATTCCTCATAAACTTCTGATCTAAAGCCAAATGAGATAAACTTTCCTTCCCACTGAAAGCTATTTATTTCCCATCTGGTATAGGCCACATATAAGTCCGCATATTGAGTGCACCCCCCAGGGTTTGCCCCCCAATATACTGCATTTTGGCCACCACAACAAACACCACCAGACCACCTACTTATCCCTGAAACACTGTTCTGGATTGTCGAACAAATTACTACTATCCTAATTCGTGGTATTTTTGTATTATTTTCAGCAATTTCACTGTATTTCCTTAAAAAAAATAAGGGGTCATTAGTGACCCCCCTACAACTTTTTTTACCCTCGTATCATTACTACACTCAAGGAACATGTTATACCTACATACCTGAATAAGCCTTAATCCTTAGGTCATTACACGGTCCGAATATCTTTTGTCTTCATATGACCCAAAAAAATATATGGATTTTTTGACCCCCGGAAATAACCCCTATATTGGAGGCTGCGCAGGTTTCGGCCTTTTTACCTAACATATTCTTTTTATTTTTCCTCATAAATTCTGATCTAGAAAAACCACATGATAAACTCCTTCCAGGTGAGACTACTTCATTTTAGCCCCCGTACAAATGAAATCAACTATAATTATTTATGTAAATACCCAAGTTCACATTGTATTGAAGTGGTAACGTAAGTTATATATATACCTCCTTGGTGGGTGATCCAAGCGTTATGCAAGCACAGAGCCGTCTATCTATAAGACTAGAGAGGAAAAACGTTAAGTAATCTTTATAAATACACCGTCTCGCATTCTTTGCCGACCACAAAAAAACATATGAGTCCAACACATAGAAAGCACTGGCTGCCATCCCCTGCTCTGTTTTCCACCTACGTGTGGTGCCAGCTGCACCTTGCATATAACACTAATCGCGTAGTTGCTACAAATTGTAATGTGTTAGAAGGTGGCCAGGTGTAATATAGTGTACCTGGATCATATGTGCGCAGATACTCTTTTTTTTCTCATAATGCAATGCTCCGCTTTAGGGAAAAGATAGTATTCATTGAGCGGTTATTTAATCACACACAAGCACAATACACGACTGACTTGCCATCATTTCATTCGTTGTGTGTCCATGGTAGGACAAAAAATTTAACCACTCAATAGCCACCAACAATCCAACAACGAACTTTTGGCAGGATATGTTTGTAGCGAATATGACATTATGATAGGATAAGGACCTAGCCTAGTCCTTTCGACAGGATAATCGCAATTGACCGTATGGGTCAGTCCAGGCAGCCCGAGAGCCGCGAGGCTCGATGCTGCCTGCACTGACCCATACGGTCAATTGCAATTATCCTGTCGAATACTTTGAAAAACAATAGTATCAAATCATTACATTACATTAATAATTAACGTTTTTTTTTTTTTTTTTTTTTTTTTTTTTTAAAATAACTTAAAAACACTATCTATACTACTCCAACATGTCCAAAGTTTAACTCTATAAATAGTGCCAAAAGACCTTGACGCATTCTGGTTGATTAGGTTGTTTTGAAAACATGATCTGGAGTCGAGAAAAATCAGACTCTCTAAGACGCTTAGAGTGGCTCAATCTTTCTCGCACCTCCCTGGCATTTTCAAACAACCCCTTGAGGTGATGAACACGGTCAATGAAATTGAAAGAAAGATAGACCTTTTTCGCACTGCCCTACTTGATTCCAAACAAACCCATCAGTGCACGATTATGCATATAAATGCATATGAATTTTCTTCTACCAATTCCCATGCCCACTGTATTAGATGTTAAAGACCAGCGCAGACATGCATGTACAAACCATACTGGTTTCCGCATTGAAAACGATTTTATTTGTGAATTTTGACTTTCTTGAAGTACACCTATAATCTACTATTATTGCAAACATGATATGCCCATTTCTCTACCTCCTGCAGTGATGTCATAACATTGACGCACATGTACGCACGCGCAGTGTATGCCATCCTCTGTGTGCGCGAGATGTAAAAACGCCGTCGCTTTAAAGCAGCGCGTGCGGTTTGCTGGTGCGCCCATGAATTTCTCGCGCTGACGTCACGGCACAGAGGTGGGAAGTTTCAGTTAAGCAGCCACTTTCTTAAAGGCTTTCTAATTTGACAATTATAAACATAAGGATTATTATATTTAAGCCATCAATATTTAAGTAACACGTATCGTCCTTTGAATTACAAACAAGCTTTTCTCGTTAGTTAATATACGCGATTCGGAAAGAAACAGTACAAAATCACATTATTTTGAATTGTCTGTCCATGTGAATTCAACGAATACTTTAAACGAACAAACCAATATTTTTTCACACACATAATTTTAAGTTAGACGACACATAGATTGGTAGATACTAAGTCGTAGAGGGTATAATCCGAAGCAGGCCTGTTACTTGATATTGAGTCAGTAAGTCGATCTCAATGAATTGACGGATTTCTAGTAGCTAATAGGAATTGTGCTTGTGGTGACCCGCGGTGCATTAATCTGAATACCCGTGCCTTATCTGACAGCCCCAGTGCATTTCTTGAAAAATAATGCACGCTGAAACAATATATCTCACGAGACGTATTTGTGTAACAAGCACCCACTACATAATTATTCCGCATCGAATATTCAAAATGTCAGCGAGCGGCCCAGCACGGACGATTGGTTTTGAATGGGCTTCACCCCCTTGTATTCAAGTGCTCTTGGTTGGTTTAACGTATGAAGCAATAATTCCATATTCTTGCATTGTTAGTAGGCCTTACATTTCACACAAGGTATTGATGATTGTTAACCTAATTGGTTGCCAATGGACTACCTGTGTGCTAAGTGGTTTTTGACCATTTTTCTCCTTCGGCGCTCCTTTTATTATTTAAAAGAGAAACTCAGCCACAATTTGAACAATGTGCGACGCCCCCAAAAGATTCTTCAAAAAAATCTTATTTTTGCATTGCTTGTAAAGTTTTTATATACAAAAGCCCATCACCCCGAAATGATTAAGAAAAATCAGCTTCCTTATGGGTAAAACAGAACCGATTTTAATTAATGTAACGTCGCTGGCGAGCTAAATTCAACAGACGACGAAATGGCTTTTAACACAAGAACATCACCTCCTATTCTGTTTTCCTCCATGCTATGCACCTGTTTGACCGGTCTATACCTTTGGTGGTTTTAATATCAGTGAGTACGAGTCAAAAATAATTCCTTGTATAACTCAATTTGTTGATTAAAGTTATGGACAACTTAAGTTGACCTACAAAGTACCTGATTCTTTATATCCTCATATACAAACGATCCCCTATCTGTTTTGGGGTTGTTATTTTTATGTTTAACATATATCTCTGTTCTTCAATGGCTGCCTAAGACTATCAATTTGAAGCAAATTGAAAGAATTTTCAATATATTTATGTGAAAATGGGCCATGCCAGCTGTAAGCTTTTATTATTCAACGCCGTTTTCACCAGTCTTCTAATTCTAAACAGAGGAATAGTTCATTGGTAGAGCACCAGCGCTTTCACCTTCGGAGCCCACTTTTATCCATTTTAAGATAGCTCTAAAGAAGCTTCATACCCTCTGTGAAGGTGGCTTATAGGGAAAATCACCTTATGAGGTATCCTCTTTAGTGTGTTTGAGGTCTCTGGGCTTGGACCAGACTTGGGCGGGCGTGAACCTGGTTTGTTAGCGCGCACCATTCCACTTCCCTCAGAGCATAGTGCTGGAGATGTAGTCCTCATCAAATTTCTGCTTTTTTATTGCCCTCTTGATTTTCTTTATGTCTTTGTTGAGCTTCTTTCTATTGACTGGATTGTATTCCACATTCTGGAATCCAACGCCATATCTATCTTCCTACTTCTTCACTCTTCTATATGTCTTTTTTCTTCCAGGGCCTGCCGTTTTGAGGACTTCTTAAACTTAAGACTGTCTAATCCTCATTTTCAGATCTTTAAGAACCAACAAATTACCATACCAACAAATCTTTATCATCTTTAATTTGAGCATGTTTAAACCAATTTGTAAAATGCTTGATACTATGTTCAGTGGTTTTAACTTACAAAAGACTTGTTTATATGGTAAATCTACACGTTCATCATAATTTTGTAGGGGAACCCCACACCAAATGTCACATCAAAAAAGCAAAATCGATTGGCGTCCTTTTGAAAGCGGGAATATTAAAGACACCCCAACCTTTCCTTATGTGTGGGTTATTGGGTGGGCAAGTTGGCTGTAATCACACTAATTAGCATAAACTATTATGATTTACGGAAAGATCCGTATTTTCACTGGGAAATACGGATATTTCAATTTACCGATCCAAAATTTTTACGAACTTTGTTTACCATGTTAACAGTAACAGTGAATTTGTCTACAACCATAAACGATATTTGTATTTTCAAAAAGTCTCGTGTTCTTTAACATGTTTAGTCAGCACTTTGGTCTAAACAAATTAAACTAACTAAATTAAATTGAATTTTGCTGATTCAGAACATGGAACACATGAAGCCTACTAATGGAGTGTATTGGAAATGGTACATAAAGAACACCAAGTGTTTGTTTTGTGTCAGACTATTGAACAAAACCTCGAAACGAGATCTAGATCTTGATTGAATCCCTATATCCAAAACTGTACTTGTGTATAGCTCGCCTATGTAAAGTAAAATTGTGTTAGCTGCAACAACACAAATATGTGTGACTGTATGCCAAGGCTACAAATTTCAGTTTATATTATTTGCCACATTCAGTATTTTATTTTATAATAAATTTACGAGATGTTAAGAAGGAAACAATTTTACACATATAATGTATAAAAGGTTGATTTCAAATCGACCAATAATTCTTCCACAAGCAAATATTCGTTTCGAGAACCCGTGATTAATTGATTTCAATTTCTGTAGGGGCAAGGGTAGTTAAGCAAGACAAAGCACTGATTTCCATGGGACATCTGTATTGTGAACAAAGGGTATACAAAGAACAGATCTAAAAACAATCAAGTACTTTTCGCCATTCATAAATTACATTGGCCTAGTCAGAAATGAGGGCCTATGCCGGATGAGTAAGTTTAGGTTTTTTAAAGCATCGACAGATCCTGGAAGCATATTATTGTACATATTGTATGCTGTTCTGGCATGAAAAGTACGTTCTCAAAAAACAATGCAAAGTCCATGGAAAAACATAATGTAGGACATTTGTTCCTGGTTCTGTTCAATCAATTGAGTGAACAGAAGTTTTAAAAGAAAGTAAGAACAGTAATTACGTGCAATATTAAATGATATAATTAACAGTTGATTATTCATCGATCAGTTATCCAATAATTTATTCGTCTCTGTCACTGTGTTTTTGTCGTGTATTTAAGTCGGACTAAATCTATTATTTTTAATATTGGTATAAAATTATTCAGGTGAAATAATTTCGACGCACATACAAGTATACCAAAACAAAACAAACACCGACGTACACATACAAATACCGGATACAAAACTGTTTTTAAAGCTTGGCTGGAGGTTCGGAATATTCCACACACGATTACATTTTTCCACCGATATCAGGTCAATAGACACGCGCCGCATATGGACGTACTCGTGTATTAGCATTAATTATGCACGGTAGGCCTAATCGGCACGAATAAGTCAGGAGGGTCCATTTCACCTCGTGCTTGTGGCACGCCTTGCTTCTAAATTTATTAGAAAAGTTAAGCAATTTAATCGGACCCTGGGGTTTTTCCCGCTGGTTGACGATGTGTGGGTTTCTTTCTGCTATCTTCCCGCAAGTTTTTTATTTTTTGTTTTTCTACACCCAGTGGGGATTTTGCACGGGGAATAATGGTATGGTAAGGCTAAGGCTAGTTTAGAAGGTCGGGTTAAGATTTAAAAAAAAATCCCATCCATTTTCGTGTGACCCCCTTTCATATTATTCCAAATGTGTGAGCTCCCCTTTTGTGTGTGTCCGCTCTCTATAAATGCTGTCTGTCTTTGTATATATAAATTTTCTTTGCTTTGCAGCGTTTGGATTCGAATTTAAAACAGTATGATAATAATACTAAAACATTTTTATTGACTTTTTTATCCGTCAAACCAGGTGCTTTTCTCATTTCCCCATATGGCGATGATCTTCCTTGGAGCCGTGCTGTGATGTTATTAGAGGCATCATTGGGTCAATTCACCAGTCGCGGATGCATCAGCTGTTGGACCCGGTTATTCCGCTTGTAAAGTAGAGTATCTTTAAACTAAACAAAAGAGAAGACCGAACACATGCAACACTACAATATAGGATGGGGTGGTAATTTATTTATATTTGGTCATAATTCTACATGTCAAACTTCCAAGAGCTCTTGTTTCAGTTGTATTAAAGATATCAACTGACTACCTTTAATGTGTCCGGACGCTGCCAGCCAATCGCAAAAATCAGAGCGATTTATCCCGTTTCATATATCGTCAAGTTTCCCCTATTGGCTGTTTCATATGCTATGATTTGAAATCATATCATATTTGGAAATATCTGTATTAATACGGTCAGTTATGAAAATTCGTGATATCAATTAAACTCGTTTTGGCAGGAGGACAATAATCTCATCTCCTTTGTTCATATTGGCCTCTTTCTTGGGTTGATTTGATCTGGCCTATCTATATGATTTAGCGACAAACAAGATTGGTAATTGTGATTTTTATTGGTATCGTTTGAACTCTATAATAAACAAGAAAAAACACTAAATGTAAAATAGAAGAAAAGAAAAGAAAAGTTAAGGGCGTCGTTTATTTGTTTCTTATAACGAATTCTAAAATTAGTTTTGATTTTGGAATTTTGGCACAGTTGCATTTCCTTTTAAATTGAATGAACTAAGCTCTCTATAGTTAAATAAAAAATAAATCAGGGATCCTCCTTTCCAAATCAGGACACCGAGCACAAGCGATTTAGCCTGGTGTCGCCTCTTTTTAGCTCTGGTGTTTTAAAATGAAAGCGTGGGACTTTGTTCAGGAACTTCTTAAAGGCTTGACTCAGAGAATTTACCGAGGAGGGCGCCCTCAATTTTTACAACAAAAATTGGTTTTTCGTGGCTTATAATATGCTTTCCATATACTAATCATTGTGTGAACAGCTAAGCTCAAATCGACGTCTTATAGAAATTCAACCACTTTGTTACAATTCCGGATCAGGAAAATTTTTGTTATCCTAAACGTATCCTATGGCACTGTATAAACAACATAAATATTTAATACCTGCATGGAAACGAAAAAAATCCGATACATCTAACAGATTGGAATGGGGCAGTTCAGGTGAAGATATCTTTAGTTCAGTTGACAATTTTAAATAAATACACAATTTATATTTCAAAAATCTCTGTGTCAGCCTTTAAGTTTAAAGGACAATTAAGAGAAAAAAATATAAAATTATTTTTTGATCCTCTCGGGGCCGAGTGCATTATTATCCAGCTTTTTAAAAACATATTTAGTCGATATATTTGTCGATATTTTTCAAGATAGAAATTGGTTAAATGGACTATCTTCATGTCATGGGATATTCATTTTTTAATTCCTATAATCTGTGCAATATATAAAAATGCCATAAAAGCAAATCTAAGCACAGAGAATAATGTTGGACGACCATAATCTGCATTATAAAGGGTGGCAGCTTGCATGGGATTATCTGCCCGTTGGGGCTGTTTTGGGGGGCCCATCTTGAAATTTGATATTTATCCGATAAAATTATTGCTTTTTCTATTAATATTTCATTAATTTTGAGATCATGTAAATTGCGACATTAATTAGTTTGAGTTTATTTGTTTTTGTTTGAGGATTTCCCTATATGGGGCTGGGCATGACATTTTTTGCAGAGCGATATATGTATTTTATATGTCCATTCGTTTATATTTCATTTCCCATTGCCGTGGAATAGATCTTTTTAAAATACACGTATGATATTATGTTATTTGTTAATAACATAATTTTATTTCGCCTTATGGCTAGTTGTCTAGTTCATGTAGGGAATACTGCACTAGTTAGTCGAGTGAGAGGCGCCTTGAAATAATTATAAGTAGCACTATCCTACTTCAATTATCTTATTGGATGGAATATCAACATCTATAATTGGTATTATTGGATTGTTATTCATCAGTGGCGAATATATAGTTGGGTCATTTGGAGCAATTCCGTGACCGTGGAGAGCATAGCATCATTTCTCAGTGGATTTGTCTTCTACGAAGATTAATGAACAAATTTAGCGGGGGTGCCCCTCCTGAAAGTGTGGGCGGAATCCAGGAGGGGGCAAAATTCATAATACAGGGATCAAAAATGAAAAGTGCTTGTATTGCTGTAAAAAAGTAACCAAAGTATTCGTCTTGTTACAAGGATTAAAAAAGGATAGTATGTACTACCTGCATCGTATGGTTACGGTAGTATAAGCCAAATTAGTAAAAATGTCAAAGGTCATCACCAAATGTTATATCTTTAATATTGCACCGATTTCTTTAAAATAGTCTCTAATTGTTCATATTTCCACAGGAATTGCAACAAAAGTAGTTGGCACTCTCTTATGTATTTGGTTATCGAGATAAATGACAAAGCAAAGAAGGTCAACCCCATTGACCTCTATTGATCTCCGAATTTTAAATATATGTTAGACAGTGCAAAATATTTTGGTTGCAGTCTTTGAGAAAATATGAACAATTTGAGACCATTGTTAAAGAAATCGAAGCAAATATTAAAGATTTAACCTTTGGTGATGACCTTTGACATTTGACGATTTTTGTCTTGTATCTCCATTACCATACGTTGTAAGTAGTACAAACTATACCTTTTTTTAATCCTTCTAACAAGACGAACACTTTGGTTACTTATTTTACAGCAATCTAAGCATTTTTATTTTTTGACCCCTGTATTATGAATTTTTACCCCTCCTGGATTCCGCCCACACATTTACGAGGAGCACCCACACTAAATTTGTTCATAAACCTTCACAGAAGACAAATCCACTGAGAAATGGTGCTCTGCTCTCCACGGTCACGAAATTGCTCCAAATGACCCAACTATAAGCGGAAGGTTAGTTGATCCGTGGTCGTCTACTTTTAGTTCGCAATGAAAAAAGACACGAACACAATAAATAGATGTCAAATTAGAAAAATGTTTTGATGACACCAAAAAATTGCATTAGGCCCTATACTTGAAATTATTCGTGAAAATGCGCCCCCTCCACCTTTCGATGGAAGTTCCCGAAATGCTGTCCCGTCAAGGAGAGAGAGAGAAGTATGTCCCCGAAATGTTGTCCCTGCTAAAATACAGATAAACCTTGTCCTATACACGCACATGTATATAGATACATGACCATTGAAATTGTAACTCTTTCGGAGAAAGAATTTTAAGATATTTAGAACTTGATTATGACATTTTGATGCTATCATATGACCTTTGACGGGGTACTTCACTATCACTTACGTGCATGAAGAGTCATAAAAATTGTATCAGTACGCGACGTGACGCCCATGCGGACATTCTCTGATATCAAAACATATTTGCTACAGCAACACCCGGCACTGCGGTGTTTCAATCATAAATGCATTTTTGTGTGCATCTTATTGTGATCAATATGACAGCTTCCGAATAACTTGGTTATTTTTGGAAATTAGTATAATTTGAGAAGGTCGAGGCCTTTACATGTATGCAATGGTGTTATAAATGCACTTATGTTAAGTGTTTACAGTTTGCTTGCTTCAATTAGGAAATTTTTTTTTTTAAATGGGAGTACACAGGTGATGGGAGTATAAGAGTATGAGATAATGTCCATCGTTTTACAATATTGTGAATATATTTATTTTTTTCTAGACTTTTAACATTTTCGACCCGTGCTTATTTTTTTTTTCATATTTTTTGTTCACCCAGAAAAAAGCGATTTAGAATTAATTTGTAAAATGTAAGTTGTTGATGGATTGAATCACATTAAATCAACACCTGGATGACAAATTTGATGTTGCAAGCTTCAAACTTGCACCTCTTCCTTACTGTGTTTGTGAACGAAAGAAATTCAGATATTTCATGTTTCATCAAGGAAGGTTTTATGTGGGATCATCTGAACCAGACAATTCCAATGTAATTCTGATGACTTGTGGCACTGATAAGCTAACTATATATGTTTATGTGAAAATTCTCGCCGGAAAAGTGATTTTACAAAGGTGTTTATGGGCAATTAAAATGGCACAAAAAATGGATATTTTATCCAAATTTTTAAAGATTGAGTAGCATTAAAGCTGCGTGGTGTCTTAGTATTATCTATTGTGTACATATGAAACAAATTAAGAAACAGTCAACACACAAAATTATCTAACAATTAGGTTATATTTTTTCATTTCGATTTTTTTTAATTGTAGTCTTGCAGATCTCACTTTTTTCAGTTTGAGCCAAACTAAGATTTTGAAAAACAATATAGGTATCATATTAACATTAAATGGGTAGTTTGTAAAGAAGAAAAAATGAAAAAAAAAAGAAAATTTGGAATTATCCGTAACAAGGCAGATTAACTTCTTAGACATTCCTAAAATTTGTATGTGGCTTGATTATAGCAACTCCATGATTATAGATACATTGTATGGTATAGTGATTACGAAAGTCACACGGACTCCTTTTTATTTATGAAGTATATAAATAGTAAGTACCTAATATTTTTACCTTAGGAGTTACAAGTTCAATAACAGAAGTTTTCAGCAAAATTATGAGTTACTTTTAGCACCTTCTTAGATCCCATATGGATTGGAGTGTTAATTGTATATTGCCGGTAATTTGTAGTTACTTCATGATATTTATATACAAGAAATGATGTCATATGCATATACCGGATAAGGAGAATGAAGATGTGACTCATATGTAAACCTCAGTTTTTGTCATGTGTCATTTAGATCAATGGCCAAAAGTGTTTATTTGCTATAACCCAACCGACCTTAAAAGAAACCTGGTGACTCAAAAAATTTTGTGAAAATTAGCACAAAATAAAAAAATTATCTGCCGACCAACCCGTGATTTTCATTTATGATTAAAAAACATTTACTTTTACCAACAGAAAGACGAAAAAACATCAAAATAAGACAAAAAACATATTAGATAAAAGATCTTTGTTATGTTATTGAAAAACACTTTTAGTAGCTTGCTGTTTTGATTTTAGAGTAACATTATGAAGTTTGTCTAAAAAATCTGACCTACCGACCGTAATATTTTCCTCCATTGCGGCAAACAATGTTTTAGGCCTAAATTACGAGGACACAAATTGATATTTTCTTAAGATACAAATGTCCCCAAAGTTGCACTTGATTGGTAGTTAAACACCTACATGTACCAAGAACGTTTCAGGGTATGTTAAACAAAGCTTATTCACATCAGGTTTCATTTAATACATGTTTAGTGTACACTGGAAAGCATTAGAATTCTACAAACAGCAAACACCCCCGCCCCCAAAAATATTTTTAAAAAATGGGGTGCATTTTTAAGGACATATCCTTGTGTCCTTAGTACCATATTCATGGTATTAGTTATTTCTAGGAGTTAAGAAATATTGTTTGTCTTGCCCCTGAACTTGCTCAGTTTTGGAATTTGTTATCTGCTGCCCAAACGCATGGGCCAATAGTCAGGCAAACCTAATCAGAAGAACCATTGACCCAAGATTCATATGTGGTGTACTTCGATTGTGGTGAGAGTTCATATGTGTAGGTCGATTAAAGGGACTTTCTTTGAAATCTATCCATTCGTTTTTCTGCCACAAATCAAATGCTACGATCCCCTTTGATCAGTATAACTACGGACACAAGGCCATATGAGATGTACACAAATTGGGGTCAAAGGTTATTTGGGGATCGCAGTGAGGGGTAAGACACGTGGTTCGAGAACCGCCTTGTTAATAACGGTAGCCAATACAAAGCAATGCATATGATAAATTATGTATGCTTATATTGCACATGGTTGTAAGAAGCTAATGTCAGTAAAACACAATGTCGGATGTGTTTGCTGCAGGTATCAGATAATAGTGCTATAGTCAGGAGTGTAACGCTATATCCAGTTCAATAAGTTCAAGTTCAATAGCAACACAGCTGTAGCAGACTCATTATTATCAACAACTCAATTTAATGTGCTAGTATATTTTTTTAGAAGACCAATGTTACATTCCTGACATTTTTGGGTTCACACCAAACCTCATTTTCAAATTCAACTGACCATTTAGGGCAAGCCAAAAGGATAGGCTACATACGTACCAAAACATGGATTGTCCATTTTGAATATATAACTGAGTTCGACCGCATTTTTTGCAAAGGTACACTCTAATTAATGTTATGTTATACATAAATTCCATGATTATAAGTGTTGAATAAGAGTACACTGCAGACCGTCAAACCAATATTAGGCGGTCGCCCGGCTTTCGCGATTACCAGGCTTTTTAAAAATATACTACTTGTTTCAATCCCGTTGTTGACCGCTAAACAATCGAACTTGGTCTTGTCAGGCCCAAGCTACACCCACCCATCAAGTTTTTTGAGCCTATGACCCCATCCGCCGAGAAAAAAGGCGGACATACAGACAGACACACAGCCATTGCTTATAGATTACAAACGCATTTCCTTACTATAACTTACTGAATAAAAAATATGTCAACTTTTCAGGTCAAAAAACGAGTGCTACACTCCTAGTTTTTTTTTAAATGGCGGTTTTTTTTTCCTTCAAGAATTAAACATCCTGGTCAAACCTTTTGCCACAGAGAAAGAACCATCTCATCACGCATTTTTGCACAATTAGAAGTAATAAAAAAATCAATGACAACAAGTAAAACGTGAAATGTACGATCTTTAAAAATTCAGTGAGATATGAAGCTAATACTGAAAATACCGAAGTTGGTCTCAGACCCATATAGCACACAGTGGAAATAAAAAAAAACCCTCTATTTCGAGTGTATCCGTTTGGTATATAGGTCAAGATTAAACCCATAATTAAATTCGATCGTTTTTCGAAGATGTTGACTACTGACCTCGAGCTTGGCCCTACCCATTGTTTTAAAAGGACACCTGTCGGTACTTAATAATAGTTAGGACTCTAAAGACGAAACAGGGAGCCAATAAAATCTCAAATGATTCCCATGGTACATTTCCGTTCGATAACCGCCATTCACTGGAGAAAAACATATCCGCTGGTTTTTATGCATTCAGCCTAGTGAACTGAGCCCTCGGTGGATGAGCATACTGTAACGCTTAGTGAGACTTCCTATGATAGACAACGATTGTTATTGCGATGATTGTATTGTTATTAAGAAAATAATGTTTAATGAAACGAGTTTGTGTATGCTTTGTTAACCATGGGACGGTCATGGTTATTTGTGGTTATACTGTAAAAACGCTGTTTAAAAACTTAACACAATAATATTGGTAAATATTGTTTGTAAAAGAACGCAATGGCTTGTAAAAGAACGCAACAAGTTTTCAGCGCGTAGAACCTGTTTCGTTCGTTTGAGGAAACATACTTAAAGTGCAAAAAGGTTCAAAGTCAAATCGTTGCTACACCTTTATTCGAAACACAACTATTTCAAGGTCTAAGATTGAATGATAAGAAAATTTATCCGATTTAATTTGAATTAAAACGAGTGTTTTTTTTAAAGATTAGAACCCATGTTGTCCCTGACCTTGATATAAAAAACATATTTCAAAGGTCGTTATGGCCCTTTGCCAAGGACGTGTTCCACACTAGTATTATATCATCTGAAAAGTGTGAAATACAGTTTGTACTCTTTGCCTACAACCTATAACATTATTAAAAAAATAATAATAAAACCTTTTTAACCCTACTGAACCCTGACGTCGGTTTCTAGCCTATCTCCCGGGAGGAACTGAAGGAGTGAGGGAAGAAGGGAACAAAAGTCGCAAATTCGGGTGGGTTTCGAACCCAGGGCCCTTCGGTTCCAGCCCCATGACCCGGGATAGCACGCTACGGCGGTCTCGCTGGCCCGGCCAGCGATTTCGTGCCCAAATGAGTCTTGGTTTGATGACGTCATCGCTACTTTCTGGACTTAGTGCATTTTTCTCAATTAACACAGTGAGTTTTGGTGAGATTTAGCTGGGCTAGGGCTCTAGGGCGGGTGATCATGGTCCGATTTTTTCATTTGATGTTATAGGGATAGAGATGTTTTAATGCGAAATTTGCATTGCTATTTTAATCCTCTGTCAGTACACTTGTTGACATCGGAGTGAAGACACATTTGAATGATAACCCCTAGAGTATTATGTAAGAACATTTGAACGTTGGAGTTGCCGAAAAAATTAATATAGCAACATAAAAACGAATTCATTTTGTAAGGGGCCAAATGTTTTAGGGAGTGAGTGTCGCCATTATGACAAAATAAACATAGAGACATTTCTCCTGGGAATTGAACCCGTGCATGTCTAAGTTAACACCCGGTTTCGTGCGAAGTCCGACTGCAATTAATGTGTAACGGAGCCATACAGGTTTCCCCCACAATAAAAAAAACTCCAAATCATCAGAAATTCAGCATATCTATAATGATCTTATGGTTCAATCCGTTTTATAGACTTGTATCAGCATCTTGATGTCACAGATATTCTTCTAAATTCAAAAGTTTGTTCCTAGACTTTAACTTTCGAATGTTATAAGTTGTAGAAAATTGGGGAAAACTTGAATATGGGTGTAAGCCAAGATTCTGTATATTCAAACACAATGAAAACCTTGGTCCCACGAGGAAAAAAGTATAGGCCTATAATGTTTACACTGGAGTGCATGAAGTTTATGGTTATCCCATGTGGAGTTATCGAGTAGAACTTAAAGGAGTATGACCCGATTTAAGTATATAAAGTTTTCATCTTGATTGAATGTCCTTCACCCAAAACCTCATCTGTAAGTTTCGCGCCGATGTATTCGTTGATGCGAGAGCTAAAAACGTGATTTTGTAATCCACATAGAGTACTGTGTAAAATTTATAGTGTTCCACAAAAATGGGGCACATTTTCGCTCATAACATCCAAACCAAACATTCTTTAACCCTAAGACTTCATTATAAATGAAAAAAGTAGTTTTTTTCAGATATCAAAATTTTGGCCACTTCCGGTAAAATATGGGGTTCTGGGGATGTTACAGACAACTGTAAAATGTAAAACTGTGGGATTCTTTTGTCTATACCAACATTTTGGTATGCTTTTAAAGAAGATTGAACCATTTTTCAATTTTGAACCCTGTTTGGTCTTTCATAATTCCTCACTTAAGCTACCCCTGTTGAGATTGGCGATCATGCTTTTTTGTGTCATAGTTAGGTATGGCAAGTACTGAAGTACGTCACGTCCCCCTCCAGATATGGTAACCCTAATTCTAACCATGTTTTGGATGGTCGGGTGTATGGTTAAATATTTGAAAATCAAATTTTAATTAACCGACGTTGATCAACAAATAATCAATGCAGATAATGTTTTAACCAGTAGTTTTAACCGGCAGAGTGAATTGAATAAAGTTGACAACATTTCCTTGTTTTTTTTGTTATTTCTCCTTTAAGGTATTGGTGTGGCGATGATGATGGTCACCACATATTTCTGCCTGTATTATAATCTTCTTATTGCCTACATCTTGTACTACATGTACTATTCGTTTTGGAACCCATTACCATGGGTTGGATGTGATCATCCATGGAACACTGAAAACTGTTATGACCGCGCAAGTAAAGCCACACAAAACCTTACTTCTGTTTACAATGCAACGGACAGTGTGACAACCGAAATGACAATTACAGACTATTTCACTGACACTTCAAATCTTACGGATGTGACGACGGTAGCGCCGTCAAAGCCTGTTCGGGCTAGTGAAGAATTTTGGAGGTAAGACCTTTACATTGTTTCCTTTTGTGTGCCTGCTGTTTTAAGTTGATTTTTTTTACATTACGTATTTTATATCACTTTCATTCAACCAGTGGTGGGTTATCAAATGGTGCATGTTTCAAATAACTTAGGGGTAAGTTTATTGACAGTGGCGAACGGGGAAAATAGCAGCCCGTTCTCGAAATTACTGCAATTAAATTGTCTTTCTATTGTTTTTTGTGCTAAAATTCCAATTTACACGCATCACGCGGGCGCATTTTGACAAATGCTTTGTTTGGGTCCTTTTTGTTCTGGTTACTTCTTTCATTTGTTCCGGACTTGTCTAAATGATTAGAAATCTTGCTTGGGAAATTTGGTTTGTGATGCCACTGCTTATTGGAAGCTGTGTTCTTTCCCTGATTATATTCCCTTTTTTGAAAATCTGACGAGAAATGAGTAAGTGCCAGCCTCCCGCCCCAACAAATGAGGCATGCCATTTCTTTGATTAAAGCCATTGTTCGAACGTTGATCAGGACGTTGGCCTATACTGTAAAAACTGATTTGGAATTAAACTTTTTTCTATAGTACTCTTGAAACAAATTCCTAAACACTTTTTTACAGTGTAGTTTTTCGGTGTTCAGTTCCATATTTGATTGTGAAGGTATTTTACCATATATACATATACAGACAGGCGATGGCGGCCAAGCCTCATTCAATATACTATAGCAAAATGAACCAACATTACAGCAATAGGCCTACAGATGCAAAGAACAAACCGATTTGGATGTCATGGGTTTTGACATAGTCCATGTACGACTTCATCATTGACCGTTATTCATAAAATATATATATAAAATCCTTTAACAATGTTTAGTGTATTGACTGACTCTACATCTACTCCAACGGTTTTGGAATAAGAAAATATTGTTTGATAACGGATAAAAATTTCAGACTTTCAGATTTTGTTTTAATGTGTATGAAACCAATGACTGAATTTGGGATTTCTTGGCCGCCACCGCCTGTTCACAGACGATGGTGGACACGATTCACAAATAGGAAACCAACGAAACCTTATGGCAGCGTAGGAATCTGACGTCACACGCGCTAATTACGGGATACTTTATTCCTTGCAATAAATTAACTGGGTCCAGATATGTCCAAATAAGTTAAAAAAAAAAAAAAACACGCCACATTCATCCGCTGCCCTTAGTCGCGTTCGAAACCCAACACCTTCAGACCTGACCCTGTATTACGCCATTAAAAGTCTAGTTAACTATTAATTTTTAATTTTTAGAGCTCGCACACAGTCCCAACGGATTTCCATAATTATGAAAAATATCGCTCTGAAAATATTTCACGACATTGGCATCGAATTGAAAGTCGGTTTTAAATTAGAAAAACGTGTCTGCCATCAATGCAGATACAGTGTGAATCTATTCAGACGGTGTGCGACACGAGGTTTTGCCAACGTTGGCATTCAACCAACCAGATTACTTGCATTTGAATGTAGTCTCTGACAGCGATTGCCTTTGTACATATATAACACTTCCCATTACATGTACATAACAGTACATAGTATTTAAACCACAGCGGACGTGGTCTAGGAATTTTGTTTATTTATTAAAATAGAACCATATCGTTTACAACCAAACCCCTCTCTAGATATTGACTTATCTTTATGTAGCTATTGAAATGACAAAAGAGCCCGGGATTCATCAGTGACGTGACTTTCAAAGTCTAATTAAACCATGTGAACGCATGTGCCCGGCATTGCGTGTATATGCAAACCATATCTCGCATTATAGAAATCGTGTCGCACACAACTTGAATCTACCCATCCCATTGCATGCACCCATTTACAATTAACTTCAAGATGATCTGAAATGTAACATTTTCTGAAAATTTATCCTAGTACCATTTGAAAACATAAACCAAATAACCTATTTAAAAGTATTTGTATAGCTTAGCCACCGAGACAATCGCAAAGTGAACGCAGGTTGTTTTATTTCTACAAAGCGATTTCACGTGATTTAAAAATATGGTACGAAATGAGAGGCTAAGGTGAGCTAAATTTTTCAGAAAATGTTATGTTAAACATGTTAAACATAAAATTGAGAGTACATTTGACCATACTTATTACTAGTAATATTTAATGTTGAGTACCTTCATAACCCAATTTGGAACTGACCTGAATTGCCGCTTCAAATGTAGCGAATATTAACTTTGGCTCAATGCCAGTGGTCGTACTTACACGACTTCACCATGTTAACAAACTCAATATACACACCAATAGCAAATAAATGTTGTTTGTTTTTCCATTCATATTACTACAACAGGTGGCCTTTGGTTGGCTCTCTATTCAAACCTTTTTCTTGGCATCTACTCACTTTTCGCCGTGTTTTGTTAAAAAAGGTGTTAAAATGATCGGGACAGACCACCTGCCCTAGGTTATTTAAGATATTCACCATTTGAGACATGTCCAGAGCCCGCCATTAATTCAGTGATATTTTTATTCCAAGATACAAAGTGCTGAACATTTCCGAGGGTCTTCATGATTTGGGGGATATTCATTGGCAATTGCTGTTAAGTTTCATCGCTGCTTGGACCATTGTTTATTTCTGTGTTATAAAAGGAGTGAAATCGTCAGGAAAGGTGCGTAGAAATTTTTAACAAACCTTAACATTTATCCTCTACTATAACGCTTGTAGTAAGCAATTATTCACTCGTATTTCCTCATCTTATTGTGTTAATTCCCGTACTTTCTAAGGCTATTGTTTTTCAGCACGGTACATATAGGCATACAGATTAATTTCTCTTTTCATCCCTACCTCTCCCTCTCCCCCCTCAACCCTTTTAACCATTTCAACTCCTGTAGATTAAGCATAGGTTAACTATAATACATAAGGCAGTGGATTTTGAGATTAGCAAACCATCTCAAAATCCACCGACTTAAGACTAGGCTAGTTTAGATTCAATTGAATGCATTTTCCATGCACATCCGAATGTGGTCATGAAAATGTTGAAAGTTTTGAGAAAAAATGAAAATTTTAAACTCAAAACAACAATGGTAAGCTGTATAGGCCCTGGGAGGTAATATATTTACTCAAGTTCTATTTCATTACGTCACACGTGTAGGCTTTTTGTTGACTGGTAACTATGCTTGTCGTCGTAAAGTTTATAACCAGAATTCTATGTATTTCAGTATTTCAGTGCTATTATTAGAACCATTGACACCAGGCTAGGTATGATTGAACTCATTGCAATGCATTGTTCTCGCTCATCCCAAGTAATTACCATTTGTTAGACTTCTCGGCTTCCACTCGCAGAGAGAAATATGGGCATCAACATACCGAACTTGATTTTTAAGGCAGACGTATCCGAAGAAGAATTCAAATACTTCCGTATTAGGCTTAGTTTGTTCTTATCCTCTTCTCAATTTATCATCGGGACTTAGAAAATTAGTCGACGTGATCACAGCGCAATGTCATTTATTTTAGTGGCCAAAAGAACTGTTGGAAAGTTACAAATTAATAACTTGATAAGTTGGTTAGGCTTTATTAACACTTTAAAAACCTTCTTACCGATGTTGAACGATCCCACCTACTCATTTACGGAAAATCCGATTTAATCCAGTAAACGTTTTCAGATCTTATTAACGAGGATTTACCCCTTTGTCTAATGAAGCACAACCTTTAAAAATTCGTCATCTTCCGATTCTAAAGTTTACTCAACTCAAATCTAACAGTTTTATAATTATTTTTTTTTCCTTTCAAGACGGATAACATTCTTTGCTGGTAATACGTTGATCAATCATAATCCTTACCCAATTTCACGCAATCGATTTGATCCAAAACTTTCCAAAAACTCAGTATGGGCTCAAACCGGATAGTATTAACTGCCGAATATCACTTGTGAATACATCTACATTAGGCCTGTATCCGATTAAAAGATAACGCATTCAAATTCAAAAATTTCAAAGGCTGGTGTACAATGGATTGTAGGTATTCTTTTTGAAACTTATTTATTCATAACCATTGACCTATTACACTAGGTTTGCATGAGACTAGCTTTGTATGGCCTTTTAAACTAGGCTTATTTGTAATTTGACTGCAGTTTTTTTTTTATTCCGAATGGCTATGATAATTTTGAACTTACACCTGTAAAAACGATTGAAAAAATGAGCGAGTCACGTGTGGGACCGGAGAAATGAGAATCACGTTTTCATGAATTGGTTATAGATGGGTCATCCTGGTAAAAGTAGTGAGCATTGATTAGTCAGTCCCCATGAATTAAATATGAGTGTTAAATTATGTACATGTATGGGCCACGGACCTACCCGTAGATAATCTTTCTTATAAATCATTGCTGTTATCCATAGTCTTTTAACCTACAATTAATATAGCATTCTCTCTAAAAAAACCTGTTAATTAACCTAATCACGGTGTGAAATAATGTGTGTGGATGAGGTTCTATTTTCCCTTATTATTAAGGTTGTATACTTCACCGCTACATTTCCGTACCTCGTATTATTCATCCTCTTGATAAGAGGCGCAACGCTACCAGGGGCAGCGAATGGTATCTTGTTCTTCATCAAGCCGGAATGGAAAAAGTTACTGACGCCACAGGTAAACGAGGCTAAACCTGAGATATACTGTATTTGAAATGGTTGTGGCATAGGAAAATCAAGGAGATAATCGCTCTTTTCCCGCATGTAGCACTCCAAGGTTCTATATAGAACTTTCGAAATTTAAATAGCCCTAGAAACCTTCTTAGGTTTGGTGGGGTGAAAGAAGTTTTAGCTTTGGTTTGAAAGTAATTTTCTCTAAAACTAGTAAAAGTTTTCTTTCTGTTCTGCAAAGAACTTTAGAAGAGATTTGAAGGGTTCTTGAATAAAGGTTCTTAATTCTAAAAAAAATCTATAGGCTACAAAACCTTTTTTGGGTCCTACAAAAACACTCCTTCCAAAAAGGGCTTCTTTAGCCAGGAAAATGCTGCTTTGCAGAACCTTAA
Organism: Ophioderma brevispina; assembly: GCA_023653785.1. Classification (NCBI taxonomy): domain Eukaryota; kingdom Metazoa; phylum Echinodermata; class Ophiuroidea; order Amphilepidida; family Ophiodermatidae; genus Ophioderma; species Ophioderma brevispina. Next base: position 58,106 of record JAMKCH010053147.1, read on the forward strand.
AGCCTTAAGAACCCTTAATCAACATGATCCATGTTAATAAAACACCCTTTTAGGGTTCCTTGTAGAACAGAAAGATGTTTTTTTTCAGGCAAGAAAATAGTTTGAACCAAATCATTATAAACACTGCCTTTCACTTTGCTGAACTGTTCAAAATATATGCCAACACATACAAAAAGAAAATTCCTAGCCTATTTAATGTTCTTTATAGAACCTATGGGGTTCTTGATACAGGAAAGAAAAGGATGTAAGTTGCATTTTTACAGAGTGGACATATCGCCTTTTTGAAGTCTTTCGGTGAGTGAGATGCGAAGGATGGGGCTAATCACCAAAACTGGATGGCGGGGCATGTGCGGCCATACATACACACACCTTTGTGTGTGTGTGTATGTATATGTATGTTTGTGTGTATGTAGAAGTAGAGAAATTTCTATATATTAGAGGACATTTGTAGAGAAATTTCTATCTATTAGAGGACATTTTTGGACATTTTTAGAAATGTGAGGACATTTTTAGTGTTCTCACATTTTTCTATCTATTTATAGTAGTAAAAACCTCTATATATCAAGATTACGGTTTATTCCGTTATAGTGTTTTAAGACGGTTATATAGAGAAATTAGACAGTAATAAAGTGTTTTAAGACAGTTATATAGAGAAATTTACAGTTTAGAGGAGAGTTCTATAACAGAATAAACCTATATATTAGAGATATAGAGTCCTCTCTTATACTGTATAGGAAAATCACTATAGAAGTATGTATGTGTGTATGGTTGTATGTAGGTGTGTATGTATGTGTGTATGTAGTGTATATGTGTGTGTGCGTGTGTGTGTGTGTATGTGTGTGTGTGTATGTATGTATGTTAAAGTTTCAGGTAAACTTTTCCAAAGTGCTCGTGCGTGGACCCCTTAACCCTAATTGCCACCAATTAAGGTCATAGGTCAACTATATAGATGTGCGTATCATGGTAGGTTTAAAGGTCAAATGCCATGGTCAAAGGTCATTACAGGTCAAATTGTGCAGAGTGCAGAAAAGGTCGGTCATGATAGCAAGTGGTTCGAGAACTGCCTTTCTCATAAAATTAAGATTTCTCAACAATTTCTGCAAGTTTTCTGCAATTTCAACACTTATATATGACCATTTTTCCCACTCTCACTGAGTAACTTCAATTTTAGGGGATTTTCACCGGAACATGTTTTTGGGGCATCAAACCTCTTGCTGAAAGACCCATATTTTATTGAATTGCTACCGTACACGCCCATCACTTCCAAACTTGAGTGAGCCCCTCGCCCCCCTCCCCCTTCCCCAGCCAGCCCCACCACGGTAAGCAAACCAAAACCGGGATCTTTTGAATGGCACTCGGGACGTACATTATACAGTCATGGACATTTGAAATATACCTCTGAAAGTCTACAAAATATTAAAGTGGTAGTTCTTATGTCTTAAATTGTTGGTTGATAGATTCATTAATCGAAACAATTATACATTACAGTACACAGCATCCACACCATCCTCAAACACTAGCTAAGGGGAGGCAAGAACACAAATTTTACAAAAATCGTGGTTGAAATCTATTCTGAGAAAACTTTAAGTCAAGCTCATGTCAGCATTGAAATGTGGCAGTTGTATTGAATATTGAAATATCTGTTTATTGCTGACAATGTCATAATGTGATTTTGAAATGCGTCAGTGCCCCCTACTGACTCCATTTGAACAAAAACTTATGAACACAGGTGTTTTGAGGGGATTTCTTTATGGTATAACCCATATTATATTTGCAATACCTTACAACAAGGACCATTAAACATCACCCATACTGTATAATTTGTCAAGCTCAATGTGGTAACAAGCTACAAAAGAAGTAGTTTATTATTATAGAAATTAAATGGGGAAATTATTACATGTACTTGATAAAGATGTCCAAATTACTCGCCTCGTATTCTTTTCTCGATCTCACTAATTTTCCATTTTTATACACCAGTTTTTCCTGTTAACCATTCCGTCATACTCTCATCACCCGTCCGTAGATATATCTTAAAGGTGCTTGTTCCGATTTTTGTCTCATGTTCTCTACTTGATATGAGAACCTGACCTTGTACACACTGACCATCAAGTATCGTGGTAAACAAACTTTCGGTTTTGATGCTATAGATGCGATAATGCACAGTGCAAACGCCTTATTCACTACTGTGCTAATATTGATGGTTAACCATAAAAACGGTACTTTTTTTATCTGTTATCTGAGAAAGAAATGGAATTTGAAATGGGACATTTCATGACGACAACGAGAAAAATACGGCCTTTCATCTGATACCAAAATTGATACTACTTCCGGGAAATCGGGGGGTCCCAAATACGATCGAACAAGCACCTTTAACCCTTTGACCCTGGCCAAGTCTGTATAGATGATGTGACATGTTTATGTTTTGTGGCGCCCCCTGTGGTTAAGAGTGTAAGAGAGAAACTGGCAGGCAAGAAGCCCCTATACTTTGCACAGGGAATTTCGTTTTTTCTGCTCTAACTTTGGTTTCAAATTAAATAATACCAACATTCATATTAAGCATGCTTGCTAATGCTACCAGTGCATATTGTAACCGATTTAGATCAAGAAAGTTCTGCAAGTAATTTTGACCAGATTTTATGTGGTCTGTCAAACTACTGTAATATTCTACCTGTTAGAAAACAACAGAGGGCGTCCTGAAGTCATATGTGACATCAAATAGTCACATCATCTATACTGTTGTAACACATAACAGTCAGGGCTTTAGAGGTGGTCCTTCCAAAATGTTTGTGGGTGATTTGATAAGCCATCTAAAACACAATCAGGCCGCCAACAGGACTATAGGCTTGTTTTAGACTCATGTAATTGCATTGTTCAATGATAATTCTGGAATTGGCCCACGAAAATGAAAGATTTTACCTTTTTGGACGCAGAAATTGACAGGAAGTAGTTTCGATCGGATTAAGTCTTCCCGTACTACATACGTTCTTCTGCCACTGTCTTTCAATGCACTTGTCCATCTTCAACTTATACACACCATAACCTAATACCTACCCATCCACCCATAAGCCATACTAATTATGAAATACTAATTATGAAATTTGAAATAAACTTAGAAAACTGAATCTAGTCGAGGGGAAAGGTATTATATGCGTAATTCATTAACATCTCATTTCTTCTCTCTTTTAAGGTTTGGAAGGCTGCCGCCAATCAGGTATTCTTCTCATTTTCAGCAGGATGGGGTGGATTCCTAACTCTGGCTAGCTACAATAAGTTCAACAATAATTGCTACAGGTAACTCAACACGGAGTTTTGGCAGCTAATAATAACAAAATAGAAACACCAGACTAATGTTTAGATGGCTATATATCTTTAGGACTTCAACGTGTTTAGATGTTTTTTATGTTGAAATACAAAACATTATCTAAATACCATTGATATAAATAAGCTTTCTAAACACAATTCCTATCCGTAGTTTCAAAACACTATTTAACAGTATCAACAAGTTTGGATGTCATGTCAAAATAATTACCTACAATTTAAAAAAAAATATTATTAACATTAATATGTAGGCATGCCCAAGGAAGAACTGTTTGCATCTTGCATAATAGTTAAAACATAAATAAAATCTGTAACAAAATAAATCAGGAAAAACTAGGAACAATTTCTTTGAAGTTTTTAATGGCATCAATTTAACTGTATAGGCCAAAGTGCATACGAATAATCATAGGTGTAGATTTGATAAACTCTGACAGAAAATTCTTATTTTGTATTTTAAAGGACACATACTCGTGACATGAAAACACATCAGAATCAAATATTATTTTTAAAATAAGATTCAGTTTGTCGAGGATATCTATTGATTTATAAACAAAAAGTTGCTGCGATGAAGAAATTCACCTTGAAATTCCAAAATACAATACAATAATATGACCTTTTCTTCATCTCGTGAGCTATGTTTTAATAAGCCACGTATATGGCATGCAAAAAAGTGGTCCAACACATAAGCAAAAAGTAAACATAACTTTAAAACACGGCTATCTTTTTTTATCTTTTAAAGGGACATCTTGACTATAGCTATCTCCGGCGGTCTGACCAGTATCTTCTCAGGGTTTGTCATATTTTCGGTCATTGGCTTCATGGCTTATGACTCTCAACTACCTGTGGAAGACGTAGTCGCAAGTGGTAAGAACATGATTATCCTTTTTTTTGGGGGGGGGGGCAAGCAAAGAAAACATAACACTATATAACCCAGAATTCAATCATTTCCACTTATCTGAAAACAAATTTGATATTTACTTAATGTGAACACTGAAGAGAAAAGTAATATAGCTCATTTTTATTGCCTGCTGGTTGATGGCAGTGATATCACGTATTTAATTTATTGCTCACCTGGCATGCGGTTTTAAAAAGCACATGCTCAGTATCTCACGTACCACTGCTTCTGTTGTTTCTTATAGACATGTTTTAAAGGTATAATAAATGTGGATTAACACCTCAACTCTATGTAGCTGTCATGGTGAAATTCGCCAAATCTGAAATGGCATTATGTGGATTCTTAATATCCAAGTCGTTTTCATAAATAATGAAAAGGTGGTTCACAGTAAATGAAGTGGATAGAAAGTATGGACAAAAACATGTTTATAGCCTATGTTTAAAACCTAAACATGTTTAGGATTTATACATGTTTCTTATGTTTAAATTCGAAATATGTTTAAGATTTAAACATGATCAAAACATGTTTTTGTCCATACTTTCTAAACACTTCATTTACAGTGTTGTAGTATGGATTTATCTCAGTATGTGTTGTCCTCACTGACTTCTGTCTTTACCATCAAATTAAAGCAGTCGTGGTCTTCCGCCACTATCATCAGCTGTAGCATCACTATCATTCTTTAGCTTTTCTACTTCAACTTCTTCGCCTCCACCTTCTCTTCTGGTTGCTTTTCCGGTTCATCCTTCATGTAAAACTCACAGAATTAGCCTAGCATGAAATTGAATTTTCTATAAAAGGATCAAAGGATTACTAGGATTGTACAGCTTTATTCCGTACAAGAGTCTTTACTCTAGTCTAACTCATGAATATCTTACACCAAGGACATACCGCTTTTCCTGCTCCTCCTCTTCATCATCATGATTGTTGTCAACATCACAATTTTAAATTGTTTGAAGAAAATTGACAATCCCTTTTTCTTCTGTCTTGATTTATCAGGTCCTGGTCTTGCCTTCATAGCCTACCCAGAAGCTGTAGCCAGGCTTCCTCTCCCTCAGGTATGGTCGTTTCTGTTCTTCTTCATGCTTCTAACGTTAGGACTGGACAGCCAGGTATGTTCATAAACCATTATGTTAACTTTTATTCATCTTATTGTTGTAAAGTAACCGGGTCTGGGTGTAAATACTATACAATCAAGGTTTGCTTGATCAAACGAACGAGATACAAATGTCTGACCACAGGAGCATTCCTAGCAGGGCCGTACGCAGGATTTATTTTGGGGGGGGTGCGGGACAAAAGTGGACTTTTTTTTTATTAAAGTGGTCTTTTTTGGTAAAAGTAGACCTAACAAAATGGTCCTTTTTGTGACATTTTAAACATTTTATCACCAAAACGTGGACTTTCTTGTCATTTTTTTATCAAAAAATTTGGCAAAAGTGGATCTTTTGCCCCTTTTGTGGAATTCGTGAGGGTGCAACTGCACCCCCCTGCGTACGGGCCTGATTCCTAGTGTAACCTAACATATGCAAATATGGATGTCTGCTGAAGACTCTATGCATGTGTGGTGCTGGGGGGGGGGGACATGCAAAGTTTGTTGTATTTAGCTCAAATTATTTCTGTTGTATTCAGAAATAATGCCCGTATAGTTCTTCGTTTCCGAGATATCTGAAAAAATATGCTTAGAATCATTGGTTTATTGAATGTTTTGAAATATTTTGTTAAGAACAAAATTTATTTAGATTTCGTTATAAAGATCTCAAAGTTTTTCTGACTATACTGTCTCCATATATGCAAATTATTTTGCAGAGGCCCGTAGGAAATTTTATCCCACTCCCATATAACCACGAGCGGGTGCCAAAAGTGCAAACACCAATTACGTTTGGAGTCGTCCTTGTGTCAAGACAAATATTTTTAGATCTTTCTTAATTCAATCCAAACATTTGAAATATTTGACCTTTTGGTGAATACTGGAAATACCTTTAGCATAATTATTTTTTCAAATATCTCAGAAATGAAGCACCACGTTTCACATAAAACCACCAAGTTTTACCTATGCTCTGGTTACCACATAAATAATGTGAGCTATATTTCAACATAATTAGAACACTGTACATTTGACCCCTGCAGGAGCTCTCTTCTCCTGGCGCCAACACATCAGGCAAACATGCATACACACATGTACATATATTGGATTACACTATGAATGATCATGTGTTCAGATATTGGTACCTCGTTTGTTTGATCGAAATTCTCTAGTGTACCGCTCTAATAGGATCGCATGGAAAACATTTGATACTTAAGATACATTTAGAGAAACATGTACCTGTAAAGAGTTTAATTTGTTTTGGTACAATTAGCAAATTTTGCATATAATTCACGAGATCTTGAAAGTCAAGCATATTCTCTAATCTTAAACTAGATTTTGATTTTAACTAGCACCCATAGTTTTGAATTTAAAAAGAGAGAGAGAGGTTGTATGAGGGCCTATTTGGCGAGTTAGCAAATTCACATAAAGCGCTGTTTGCAACCTGAGACACGTCGTATTCTATACTGGAGTAGGGCATCGAGTCTCAGAAGGAGAGGAGCAAGCAAACATTGGAAGTGACGGGGATATGGGGTCATTTGGAGAGCTATTTGTGAACACAAAGTCTTGGACGGAATACTTCATATGGGGGTTTTCAGCGAAATGACCTGGCCCATTTTGACGTCATAAGAGTGACAAAAATACAAAGTTTAAATATTTTTGGGTATTTGTCTGAATTGTGTGAGATAATACAAAATTCGTTAAAAGTATTTTCAAAAGGGTAATAACACTGAGTATTTCTGTATTAGTTTGTAGCTTTGGAGGTGATACTTACAGCGACTATAGACGAAGTCGAAGTTTATATTCCTCGAATCAGGAAATTTAAAGTATGGATTACTCTAGGTGCGTGCTTTGTGTTGTTTCTCCTTGGTCTTCCATTAGTAACACAGGTGAGTACATACATGGTTGTGTGATTGAGTGGTAACCAACTTTATAACAAATATGGCCTAAATATTATGTTTGTTTGCCGTAACGGAGGAAAAACATAAGGGTCGATCGGTCGGAATAGTTTCAAGTTAAGATGAACTTAACGTTTACACTAAAATCAATACAACATGTTGTTTTGTTGTCTTATTTTTATGTTTTTCGTCTTTCTGTTGGTATTTTTTGTTAAACCATGTGTCGGTCATCAGAATTTGATCTATTTTGTGTTAATTTGCATAAAATGTTTGACTCGGCGGTTAAAATGTTACCTTATCAAATGTAATTTGTCGCTAACACCGAGACATCACTGTTAAATAGATTATCTGATCTGTTTCCATTTCTCTATAGGGTGGTATATATGTCATGACGCTCCTAGATTGGTATTCAGGTGGATTTACCCCTATGATAGTGGCTCTTATTGAAATGTTGGCGCTCTCGTACGCATATGGTGAGTGAACATGCTGTTATTCGAAAGGAATTTAAAGAAAATAATCCTCATAGTTAGTTTTTCAAGGCAATAAAGGAATCATTTTTTTTTCTGATCTACATGTTGTTTTGTTATCATTTCAGGATCACATCGCTTCATGCGAGACATTAGTTCTATGATCGGCTATTTGCCGCCATCTTTCTGGCGTTACTGTTGGATGGCTATCACGCCCATTGTTGTTACGGTAAGGAAATTTCCGAAATAACGTATAATGCTTGACATGTTGCAAAAGGGTTACTTTATTTTACAGAACGTAACGAATCGGCCCTATTGCATCCATTGGTTTGCACATTTGTTTTCTCATGCATTAATTTGCATGAATGCAGAATAAGGCCCACGTGCACCAAGTGGGGCTAACTGAGGAGTAAGCTACATTAGTCTAGAAAGTTGAGAGGCATCTCGCGATTTTGCATGCACCAAATCGGGATAACTTTAGTAGACTGGTAACTTACCCGACATCTTATTGTTTCGTATTCCCAGTTACTCTTGCTGTGGAGCAAGAGCAACTGCCGAGTAAGTTGCGATTTTTATGTTAACGACGTGTGTTATATTTTCAGGTAAAAAGATAATGTTTTGATTGATTATTAGGTGCATTGAAGTTTAGAAATTATCACGATCAATTCCAATGTGTTGCTTTCATCATCATCATCATCTTCTTCTTCATCTTCTTCTTCATCTTCTTCATCATCTTCATCATCTTCTTCTTTTCGTTTTCCTCTTCTTCTTCTACTTCTTCTTTTTACTTCTGAGGAATGGTATATTACTGAGTATAGCATTAACAACAAAGGCCTATCTGAAACATACAAACATATCCATCCAAGAAATAAAAGAATTAAAAAGCAAATGTAGACCTCGAAATATTGTTTAATCGTACCTGGACCCTGTTTTTAAGTTTCATGTAAAAGCGACATTTTTGAAACGAGGAAAATCGCATGATGAACTCGATGGAAGACTTGTTTATATTTCACGTGTGCTGCCGTTTTCAATTTTACGGAGTCCCATTCATGGCTGCTGAATCTGAAAGACACCAAATGCTGTACTTCATTTTCCGTAACTTTTTTTTTTTTGGGGGGGGGGAATGATGTTAAATCACTAGCTAGGTAATCTACCCTGTATTACTTACAAGGGTGGTTACTGCTCGGAGTTACTTTTCAGCTCCGCACTTCGATTTAGGATGCTAGTAACTTACCCGTAAGTTAGGCGACTAGTAACTATAGCGAGGTAGGCTTAGAAAACCTGTTTTGTTTCATTCCGTTTCACAAAATAGAATACATCTTGCATATGTATTGTAATTGACTCCTCGAATTAACGTACATGAAATGATTTGACATTGAACATAAAATGCAGCAAAATGTATTTTAATAACACAAATACAGTAAATTTTCGATTTGAAGATCAGTTTCATGTGCAGTTATGTTGACACTAACAATTTCCTTATCGAGAACAAATTAGGTCTACTTCCTCCAATTTGTGAAAAATATAAATTTTGTTAAGATGTAACTTAGAGAAAAAAAAATCCTGTTGCCAACCTTTTTACCATCTGATGTGAAGATTGTCCAAAGTGAAGTACATATATCAATTCAATATCAAAGTGGTTTCGCTTTTATTGGTCATGCATGTGTGGTATTACTATTATGCCTACCAACCGGAGATTTTGGCGGAGGGGTCTTTTCCTAAAAGTAATCTTGGTATGTTTACACCTATGCTTTCATTTAACATTTTAATACCAAGGCAATGGAACCATAACGAATTAAATGTCAAAAAAACCTTACCAAGAACCCAGACCTTGAATTCATAACTATTAATTCTAACCTAATTGCCTTTTTTTATCACCTTCAGTTAATTTTCGTCTTCAGTTTGGTGGACTATGAAGCTGCAAATGTTGGCGATTATGTCTTCCCTCCATGGGGAGAAGCTATTGGCTGGTTATGTACTCTAACATCTGTCCTTGCTGTGTTCGCTTATGCGGCTGGGTGTATATTTATGGCCCAGGGAACATACGTAGAAGTAAGTTCACCAATAATTTTCAATTGTTTTATGCTAACTAAAGTACTGACTTGTGCACATTGATAGGAAATCGATATGTGGGAAATAAAGAAGCAATCAAGTTTATTATATTCAGCTCAAGCTTCCGGGAAAGTGGGTATAGGAAGGCAAGAAAGAGGAGAGGGAAAGAGGAAAAAGGGGGAGGGAAAAGGTGATTCAAAGTGGAGAAAGAAACACGCATCGCATACTAGAACATAGGGAACAATTATTTAACATAGACATACACAACATGCCTAAGCGTGAACACCCTGGAAAAAATCCTGGACATCCACGCCTGGGCAGGGAATTGAACCCCGGACCTTTCGCACACAAGGCGAATGCTCCAACCACTAAGCCACCCAGGCCCCCCTGATAAACGGGGCTGTTAACATAGCCTAAGTAGTAATGGCTGAGCGATCCGGGTATACAGTACAGACATACACACAGGACAAGACACTCCAGTATGCGAGATCAATTCTGATGCTTACCCGCCAGTCTAATATACAAGTAATACAAAGTAGGTATGAGACTAGCGCATCGTACACTGGAGGGGGGGATATATAGCTATAACGATACAATCAAGTACACAAGATCATTACTGATGTTTACCCGCATTTCTTAACATATTATATTTCAAAGTGGAGAAAGAAACACGCATCGCATACTAGAACATAGGGAACAATTATTTAACATAGACATACATAGACACGAGATCATTACTGCTGCTTAAAATATTGCGGAATGAGTGGTCCCTCCATCCAAAAATTGGAATAGCGCCATCATGCCTCATCGCAAGCACGAATCATATTATCGATTTGATATTGAATGCTGTAGCTGTATGGGCATGTTCTTCGCATCTCTAACATGTTAATCAGGGCCGTACGCAGGATTTATTTTTTTTTTGGGGGGGGGTGCGGGACTTCGAAAAAGTGCACCTTTTTTCGAAAAAAATGATTTTTTTGCTAAAAGTGGATCTAACCCCCTAAAATGGTCCTTTTTCGGACTTTCATAACATTTCATCACCAAAAAGTGGACTTTCTTGTCAAAATTTCAAAAAATGGGACCTTTTTATCAAGACAGTCAGCAAAGAGTGGACCTTTTGTCCCTTTTGTGGAATTTGGGGGGGGGGTTACTAATGTAACATCTATGGATTTCACTATTCGCCGAATCTAGAGATGCTTTAAAAATAACTCCTCTGCGTGGCGATCACTAACTCGTCTGCACAATGATGTCGCTGCACAATTATGTCCCTTTACCCAATTCAGTACTGTAACGCTTGGAGCATTAGTATTCTATTACCCGAGGCACACCTACAGAATGTCCCAATAAAAACTATACAATCAAAGTAAAAGTTATTTAAAATATAAACTGTGCATTTCGGCGAGATATTTTGACTTTATTTGTTAGACTAGTTCCTAAGCTAAATCCTCGCTTTTATTCCATTCAATTTGGTGGACCCTAACCGGAGATATTGTCAATTGAACACGAAGGATAAAATACCACTTGGGCCAGTTTCCCTTCGAAGGTTCAAGAAACTTAAGTATAAGGCATGTATAGCATCATTGTGAGATTAATTTAACCCGCTTTTTAAACAAAAGAACATTGTACAGGTCAGAGTGAATGTATTATCATGCATTTAACTAATCAATATATTATTTTTCAAACAGTGAAAGCATCAAACGTAATGCTATGGAGGAAATGGGTGCCTCACTCTCAGGGGGACAATAATCATGAAATGCATGTACATTTTGGGAATTTGACTGCTGAAACTAATGGAACAGCCACAAGTTTCTGTTGGTGGGACAAATGTGCGGTCAACGCTCTAATGTGGAGGGACAATTTACCCTTCCCATATTCCCCACTCCCTCCGAGATGCCAGGGAGGAACATAATGAAGAAACCAGTGTTGAACAAGGAACAATAAAGGAAAGGATGGTTGGTGTTCAAAGGTCTCGGTTTACTTTCAACAAAGGTGTTTTTATGGTTCCACCTTCTGCTGAAACCTGGAGTAAGGCTGAGACAACAAGACTCTTTGGAATTGAATTTCCCAATGCTTCATGTATTTATTGGCAATTGCGACGTTATAAAGTTATAAAATATGACTGTTATATCACAAAAAGCAGCACTTCATAGCTATTTTTTGTTTTGATTTTCAATAAAGAATGTCTTGAAGTACAGTTTCAACGGTATCAGGATAGCTGAAACTGGCCCAACAGGTTTTTCAAGTGTCATAACTCCTGAACCAGACTCCCAAATTACACCAACTAAAAATCTTATGAAAGCTGGAACATTTATAAAAAGAATCAGTTAAAGTCCGGTTGAGATGAACTTAACTTCTGGGCCAAAAAAATGAATCTTTGATTGTATAGTTTTTTTTGGACAGTCTGTATTCACCTGGAAGGCAGAGGTGGGGTACGCACATCTTTCAGATGTCAGTGGTTCTCACTTTGTTGTGCCCTGGCAGCCTCTGCCTGCCGGTCCCCTTTTATGTGTACTTATGTTAACTGCCAAATTATTAATAAATAAAATAACGGTTTCTAAACAAAGAATAATTATAGGCTGATGTCACCTGACTCAGTTTTAACTAATTAGAAAATAAGAAATAATACATGTGTTATTTGGAATATGCCCTTGCATTTATACAGGAGCGTGATAATATTTTTGTTTTGTGGCTTTAGTATTTTGTTCACAGAAATGCAAATATTTTTTTTTTGTTTTTTCAGCGTCTGAAACATTGCCTTCAACCGTCATACCTATGGGGACCAGCAAGAAATGAAGATCGTATATTAGCTGGCTATCCTAAGATATGCGTTTCCGAAGAAAACAAAGATGATAAAGATATCAATAAAGGCAAGGAGATACGAAGATGGGATACAGCGAGTTAGCCACTAAAGAAAATAACGAAATACCCGTTTAAGAACTTACAGCATGAATTCAAATTTTGTATACAGGGTGTTACCAGGCAACAGTGTGTTCTGAGCGGGTCTCCGGAGTGCCTTAATATTTCTGTTACCTATTACACATTGTTACAATTTTCTGCCACTTCAAGGGCCATATATACCTTGATTGTTGGCTTTGAAAATACTAAAGGAAATCTTGGCACAATGGATTAGCTGCAGAACTCGTCCTGCTCAAACCCTTGGTTTGGCAACTGGATGACTTTAGACAAGGTACTATGTTGTTCGTATTCCCTGCGTACGTGTGAGTGGGCGCAGATTATTGAATCAGTGCTGACATGCTCCACACTACGACCTGTTAGGCTGAAAGCTAGTACACCACATAATGTCCGCACTGACTTTCAGTAAACTTTGCTGCACAAGTTAATATAACTGAACGGACGGACGGCTTGGACAACTATAACCTCCATTTGTCGCCCCGCCCGGTCCCTCGCTCTTCAACACTAAGGTCCAAATTTCGATCCTTAAGATGATCCCGTGGCTTTTGGTGCTTTTGGGTTTCGCCCATAGTCCTTCTTACCTCTTTCCTCCGGGTACTCTGGTCTCCCTCTGACTCTAAATCTGGATTGTTATCGAATAAAATTATGATGAGATAACTTATAGAAAAAATGGCGCAAATAGTCCTGAGTAACTGCAAGTGCCAACAAATGCAAATAACTTATAGACCAACCTCATCCTCTATCTCACTCTTTCTCTCTTTACTTTTGTAGAGATTCACCCCTTTCCCTTTCTCCTTCCTGTCCCTCTGATATCTTTTCCAAGTCTTTCAAAACTCAAGTAAGCAGGTTTGAGTAAAGATCTATAGAGAGTAAGTGTAATTCCTGCCGCTGAAGTCTCGTGAGCCACTTGCAATTCTCGCAATTCGCATACAATGCGCCGCCAACGAGTGCCTCGGAGAGGCGATGTTTTCCTGATGTATTATGGGAGAAAGTTGACATCCAGAGCCCACGTAATGCAATACACATGAACACGTAACTTAAAACTGCTATTTACAATAATTAAACCCTGTTGTTTTCTCTTGATCACACAAACTCTTTCGTTGGTATGTTTTCAACATAATAATCACACTACTTGCATGTTAATCCAATGGAAGTTGGATGGTGATGTCGACCCTTGCGATCAAAATTTGGGCCAAGCAAGGATAACCACTGGCGGCCCACCGTATTGCGAATTGACAGAATTGATAAGAAACCGTATTTTCGGGAAATGAAATATTGTTTTAAAAAGCAGTGCTCATCGCCGGCTTATGCAAATAGTAACAACATTATCCGGGCATGAGATATTGAATAGGAAATTACCGCGGAGAGAGGAGAAATGCGCCTGTCGCCGTATTTTAAATTATCCTTACAATGCCCTAGTGAACTTCAGGGAATTGTTCAGGAATAAGAGTTCAGGCTTTATTGTGTTAGGAAGTCCGCATCGGAGAGGGAAGAAATAGCAAGTTTTTATTATAATTTGAAATTACCTCAAAATGCTTATATCTGTCAGGAATAGAAGATATTAGAAGACGTTAGAGGCTTTACTGGGATATAGTGGTTTTAGAAATTCCATTCGATTCTTATGAATAATTATAGTGATACATTTTTAGTACTCTATAGAATTTGCCAAACGAAGCAAATCAAAACTATCAGTCCAAAGATTATGTGAGAAATGGCGTTTGAATAACTACTCTTATCACTCAAATAATAAATCCTAATTTTTTTGCTTTGTGTCTTAGAAATTATTTCCAATACGAAAGTTATCTGGAAAAGTTGCATTTTTAAAGTTTTAACTAAGAACTGAATCCTATTTTTAGCACTCTTCCAACACAGAGGGTGCCAGATGTAATCGGGTTTTTAGTGGTGGGGAAAAAGTGGCGGTGCCAGAACGCTTTACGAGGTAATAGGGAATGCGAAGTGAATTAATGGGGGGGGGGGGTCATGATGAAATTAGAGCAAGATTTGGCAATTATTTATCTTTTTTCCTTGAGGAAAAGGCGTGACTGGGGTACTTCTTTCCCCCTGGCGCCGCCACCGTGTATAACCTACAGGCTGACTTGTGCAGTCGGAACCCAAGTGTGGTAAAAATACCGCTCGACAAAACAGGGAACAAATCCAATTCTTTAGATTTTCAAATTTTGTCAAACAAATTGTATAGTGAAGGATTTTGTGAAAGCCACAAGATTATTTTGAAATTTTTCATATCTTAAGAAAGAAGCAAAATAAGTTTTTCGTAAGTAATGTAATTAATATACAAATATTGACTGTCCATGAGGAACATATAGTCAAATCTATTTACCCGAGGTGATCTCGAGACCGTACTATTTTCCCGAAGCGGAGCTGAGGGAAAATAGTACGGTCAGATCACCGAGATTTGACTATGGCCCGAATAAAGGGCAGTTAATATTTGTTTTATATATCATAGATAGATCCTTTCTGCTGCAGTAACGAGACTACATAACATACTACAGCTAAATTACTATACCGGTCAAGGAGTTACTATACCGGCCCAAAAATTACTATACCGGGCAGAAATTACTATACCGGGCAGAAAAGGTACTATACCGGGCAAAAAAGGTACTATACGCATGGTAGCAAAAATAGTGAAACTATACCATGTCAGTGATTCATTTAACAATAGATAACAAGGATCTATCTATGGAGGTATATAATAGGAATTAGCATAACAAGTTGGTATTTATTATTTAGATAATCCTGTTTGTTCATGTTCATAGTTTATTGCTGTTACTTGCGCAAAGTACGACCTTAGGCATTACAAATGTGAAAATATTTTGAGAGAATATCATACTTTTTGAAATAACTCAAAATAGGCTGGGACTGTTCCCTTGGTGTGTGAGCACACTACATGTGAATTGTTGTTCCAAAAAGACGTTCAATTTGAGTGTGATAAGACAGCGTTCAAGCTTTGACTACCCGTTTGGTGAGACAGAATGGTGGAACTAAAGGGAAAGACTATCCTACTTAAAAATAAATTTTCTAGGGTGAAATTGTGTGTAGAAACTGAATCTGAAATAAAAAAGCATTAATTATAACTGAACTTTTCCATAGGCAACTGTACGGGCATATTTCTGCCCGAAGTCCAAATTTGAGCAAAAAACGGCCGCAAAAAAAAAAAAACAATAAAGTCCTCAAAAAACTGGGACTCTCAGGGCTAACAAATTAAACTTGCCTAGAGGGAGGTCTGGCTATAGGCAAGTTTATATTTGTTTGGCCTTAAACCTCAGTTTTGAAGGACTTATTTTTGTTGCGAAGGCCTTTATTTTTTTAACACCCTCCGAAATGTTAGGGGTAGGGGTAACATATTACTACTTTATTTTTTTTTCATGTACATTCAACTTAGTCAATTTATATCACTATTTAGCTTTTGAAATACTGAACAAAAAGACACAAGGAGCACAGCACCTAGCTCCATACCATTGAGGAGTTAGGGCTTTTTGAATCCACAAAATTGGGCGAAAATTGCATTTTTTCCCAAATCAATGTCACCCCCGGAACTCCGACTTTCTAACCCTGTTACAAACATAACGAAATAGATTGATCCAATTAATGATTTGATTATTACAATTACAAATGTACCCCTTTCACTATTAGCATAAAGAATTAGTCATACTGGGTAGTTTCATCATGTTCATACACTCACAGTAACTTAGCAGCAAAATTTTTTGTCACCCGAAAACCGACGCCCATTTTTTTGGCTAAAATTGCCAAAAAACTGAATTTTTCCTCAAAATCGGTGAATATGGGGTTTAGTGCCACAATCTAAATATATGACCTTTTATTAACCTTAGAAACATTTAAGTAATCAAGAAGTGACTGTTTAACACTAAATATTTTTTTCACGCCCGTGTCCACTAAACGTAAGTCAAACTTGAATGCTTGTCATCAGCAGAGTTGGGAATCGATAATGCTATAAGTCCCTAGGGGACTTGGTGTCAGCCTGTGAAATTAATGGGAACAATTAACAAACGTCATAAGAAAAAATCTTGAAAAAAGTGCATGATGCTTTAATTCCAGTTGTAACGCACAACAGTAATGTAATTTGTTAGAGAGCATTCTCCCACATATGAGCTAACGTAGAGACAAATAAAAAAAATAGTTTGTGGCTTGAAATTGAAGTGAAAACTCAACACTAACAAATTTCTCTACATGACATGTAATGTAAAACAAAAAAACAGAACAAAAACTAAAAACAAACCAACAACGATGAAAACAATGGTGCCTCATTCAACGCTCTAATTACACACGATGCGTGGACGTAACGTAGGATTATTTTGTTAATGAATCGGATCGGATAAAGAATTCACGGTACACGAACACGCGTCGGTTATGCATTTCACCCTCGTTACCGTGTGTCCAGAAAAACGCAACACTTGTGGCAGGCGCAATAAGTTTTGATCAAAAGCACGAGACTACTTATTCTTTGTTGTAAGGTTAAGATGGACGTACGCTATATTCCTGAAAAGTCATAAATATAGAATCAATAGTCTTAAGATATGACCCCAACAATCAATACAACCCGCAGAACCCCATTTTACAAAAATGAGGCTGGTTAACCACAAGACTGGCATGAAGAAACGAATGGCCAAATACAATATGATTGCAATCAACATTTACTTGCCCACATTTCTTGCAGAACAACTTCTACTGGGTCAAAGGAGCATTTACATAATTATGAGTACTGATAATGATAAAACAATTTATGGTGAATAAAAATGTTTTCAAGAAGATATAAAACTATAACCAACTCCACTATACATAAAATGATAAAGCTTTGGGCTGACAAAACTTGCTTGTTACTGAAACTAATGTTACGACTCAATTATGAACGTAAAACCTATGATTTTCAAATAAAACAATAACAATATCAGTATATTAGTAGGTCAGTAAATTTTGGTTAAGATAACTCTTTGTGTGCCGTCACAAAATGATGACTGTTTAGCTCTAATCCAATGCAGTCTTATTTGGAAAATACGAAGAGTTTGTTGATCATACATACCTAATTTGATCTTTTAAGTGTGTTAAAATGCATGTTTTTAGCTATTATTACCAATGGAAACATTCATATGTTAATATTTGTTGCAGCACCTGTCTTTTAAAAAAGTGGGAAATGGTGGTTGGACTTAGAGATTCATATTGGTGGTTCTGGGCGCAAAACGTACAGTGCCGTATTTGTAGTTAATAGCGCCTCAATTTGGTTAAATGGGTCCCTGGCAGGTTACTTGATTTCTGGGGTCATATCTTAAAAAATATTGAATATTTTTCAAGATATTTAGCTAACTGTCCCACTTACCTTATAACAAAGAATAAGTAGTCACATACTTTTGTTCAAAACTTATGGCGCCTGCCACCAAGTGTTACGTTTTTGGGGGGGACACACGGTATTTTCCTCCATGTAGTTTTAATTCCCCGTCCTAAACTTAGCGGCTTTACTAGTATAGACTTATAGTTCCATCACTGAATAACTATATCAGGTTTTATGTAAATATGTATCTTAAGAAGTGTTTGTTATTTGATGAATGTGATTTTATAATTGTATATTTTAGTAAGTACACTGTGTGTAAACGAGCACGATCAAAAATGACGGGCAATTCTGATTTTTAAAAATAAAGTGCAGCTATTAGTGAAATACCAACATGATCGGATATTATCTGACAGATAAGTGATTGGAAGAAACTTTAATTTATGGACAGTTAAATACCCCCCAAATGTTTAAATTTTAGGGGAAAAACATGATATTGATTGTTATAAGCTTATACCAAATTGGGGTTAGCATCAAATTTATGGCATGTTATGAAATGGTATTTTGCAATGGATTGACATGTCGTGTGACACCAAAGTGTGTAAACGTTTATTTTTTTAAGATGAGATTAATTAGTGCCAAATAAATTAAGTTCTGGGTTCAAGTAGTAAATTTAAACTTGGTTCAAAATACAATGCAATTAGGTCACAAAACCAGTCAATGTCTCCAAATCATGGGTGTCTTCGAAGCATACAATGGTAGTGTTGCCAATGTTTATCATTTCTTATTTACATGTAAACAGTGCTATTAGAATTAATTGGTATCACAATCTCAAAAGTAATTACCATTAATCATTTTGATGTATGGGAAATCTATCTCTAGCAGCTTAACTTTGAAGACGCCTTGCGTTTTAATGAAAGTATCTATACTGTAACAGTAATACTATTTTGGCGATGTTGAAAGTATTGTTATTTCATAAACTTTGTAAGCCATATGCCAAAAAGCTTGACCTCTGAACTAACTTATCTTACACGAGGTCTTTGTCTTTAACCCCAATGTATTGTTTTAAAATGCTTTTCATTTTTTGTTGTACGATGTTGTGACTTTGTTCTTTGTAGATAATTTATTTATGTCTTTAACCACGTTACATACCATTTGATTTGGTTGCCAATTTGATTTTACTGCTCATGCGTAAACGTACTCGGAGACCACCAAGGCAAATTTGAAATGATTGTTTTGCACCCGAGTTACATCCATCAAATTCCATTGCAAAGTTAGAGTATATGACGTGGTTACTAGTCCCCTTAAAGTCGGGAAAATTACATGTTTGTGCACAACTTCGCCTGAAAATGGCGTTAACCATATTAATGTTTTGTTGCTTTATTTGTTCGCTTCCACATTCCCATTTAGGGTGAGGACTTAATATCATTGCAAGAGGTGCTCCAACGGAAAACCCTCGTAGAATAATAGGCTGTTCCTGGGGCTATTCCAGATGAAATCCACACACTCCAAGGCTCGTAGCAGGTCTTTTTTACAATTTATTCGACAAAGATGACGATCATACATAGAAAATGTATAATGTTAAGACCATCAATAGACAACCCGCAGGAATTTAAGAAAAGTATGTCCCTTTCAGTAAATTTATTACTTTTTAGATAAATATCTTAACAAAAATATTAACACAAGTTTAAAGATTAAATAAGACTATGATAATGAACAAAAAGCCCGGTATGGAAGGTTAAAACACTCCAGATTAATAGGGTCCAAAAGGGCTGATTTAGCATGCTTTCCATCTTTATCATCTCTACCTCTTTTTTCGGCTGGAGGATTATAGTATATGCTACCCTTACGGAGCTACTGAATTCATCTTGAATAGCCCTGGAATAACCATGATTACGTTGAGTGTCACGTGTAATACACGTGACATACACGTGACACCCGTGCATTGGCATACTGACCAAGCGCGGCGAGCTATGGGAGATTTTGACCCGAAACCACGCTGCAGGAGCATATATTTTGAAGTCTTATATCGGCGCAATTTATGATTATGTGTGCGCGTGAATTTGCTCCTTCTATTTCCAGCGCATGTACAACTTGTCAATAGTTGGCGTTATTTTATTGTTTTATCAAATTTACGCTTTCTAGGAAACCGAAATGTCGATTAGATGCTAAAAATTGGTTGTCTTTGTAACGAATATTTTAGTGGTTGAATCGTGAAAATTGACTTAATAGTTCGTAAGTTTTGATTTTTTTTAAAGAAAATGACTTATATAAAAAAATAAGGTTAATAAAAACCCTAAATCTGGTTGTAATTTTGCTCGAAATGTGAAGTTTTGTACAGAAAACGAGAGGTTTTTATGTGAAGTGCAATGATGCATCTGCATAGGCATTGCAAATACGTGTGTGTTATTGGTTATAATAGTGTTGAAATTCCATGAAAATTGTCAGTTTTTCACTCTGATCTCCAAAATCTGGCGGGTTTGCGATGCATGTGATTGATGTAGTTGGATATTTTTAAGTGAAATCCAGTAAAATATTTTTAAAAGAGCAAATTAAGGTAATGATAATGTTTTGTTGTTATAAATGGATTTGTTGTTTTTTTAAATAAACGAATTTAGATAATGTAATAATAAAAGTACTCATCGAAAATAAAAAAATAATCGTGTTAAATGTAAAGGTGAGACATACTAAACAATCAGTACCACAAAACTACGCCTTTCTGAGATCGGTTTGCATAGCAAAGTGTATTAGGTTCAGACCACGGATACGAGGGTTGCTGGCTCGAATCTCTGTCAAATATTTATTTCGCTTCATAACTGTCATAGAGATATTTATTTCACGGAAAATGTCACAGAGAATGTCACAAAAATAACTGCGCGCGACATAGGATCGACTTATGTGACCTTACACATTGGGAATTCAGTGCAGAGCAGTTTTCTACAGCTTAAATATGAAAGTTATTCCTGTGCAATGGCTATTCCAAATATATTTAATACCCCACATTGGAGACATGTACTCAATTTCACTCGTCTTCCATAGGGTGTCATATAGTTAATTTGTAATAGTCTAATTATGACCTGAATGCCTTTTTCGTATTTATTTACTTACCCCCAAATGTTGTTGCCCTCCAGCAAATTTTAAAAAAATGAGAGGATCGATGCGATTGTCTTTCATATGCGTGACCAAATAAATATAAAAAATGCAATTCTGAAATTAAGAAACTAATTGGAATAAGACAAGTTGGCTTTGTTAGCATGCAACTCTAACCTACTTCCAACTAAAATAATGTTCACTGTGACTTTTTTTAACATTGGCATTTATTTTACTTACCCCCTAAAATTCCATTGCAAACGATGTTTTACCGCTTTAAGAGCCTATAATTCTTGAGGAACTACACTAACTTTTTGCAAAATGTCCGGATAAACTTGGGAATCCAGATTATTATAATTTGTTGGTGCATGCCATGCTTGGAAAATGCATTGTTTGTTTTAAGATAAGTGATATATTCCATAACTGTCATAGAGATATTTATTTTAAAACATCCTTTTAAATCAATTATGGGAAAACAACATGGTCGCCGGTTGGAATCTAGTCGAGTGCATACATTTATAACCTCTGTGTGCGCCGTTCGATCTGGGGGAAGGCAAATAGGTGTAATACAAATTCATCTAGAGTACTTTGAAATTCACTATGAGTTGCAGTAAGTTCATCTACCAAGGACACAGTTCAGTGGGTTGTACTTGTACATACATTGACATGAATTGACCTTGTGTGATCTGGGTATCATATATCATACCCAAAAAGCAGGGGTGTATTTTCTAAATACATTGGTGAATGAAAGCTACTGAACTGTGCCAAGGGAATTGAGATTTTACTAGCTCATAGTGCTTGATGTAATCATCGGCAATGAGATGAATAACGAATGAACCCAAGACCTATAGATTTAATCAGGCACTTCTACCACCAAGCGTTCGGGCTGAGTGATAAAGCGTTCCCCAGAGATCAGAAGGTTGTTTGTTTGAATCCGGCCGAGTGAACATTGTTTTTCAGCATTCATGTCCCGGCAATCATGGGATTAAATACTTGAACAAAATAGCAATCCAGACGTTTGATGGGAAAGATCTATACAGCCCCCATGAATGTTTTATCAACGTTTAATATCCCGAGTATATAATTTAATGTAAATTTATTTTTTCTTGAAATATTTTACGGAAGAAAATACATAATTATGAGGGAAACAATATTTTAAAAATCCAAAATTTAAGTGGCAAGATATAATTCTAAAGTTGTCCAAGTTCTCCATTGAAGTTTACGGTTCCGAATGTAAACTTGGCGTAAATAGAGTACCACATTTTGCGATAAATAACTAGCATCAGTTTTCCCCATTCCGCACTTTTATTCCAGGTGGAAGGCGAGGGGAGGGTTTTCGATCATGGAGTGCAAAACATTTTATAAGCCAAATATTGGATCACCGTCCCTGTTGATGCAATTATGCATGCACCTGTTTTATAAGTGTGTAGCTAAATAAAGAAATGCAAATATGATTTCAATATGCTTCAGTGGTTATTTGTTTTTTGACGAGTGTAGATCTACCATTGGCAGCGAGCCGGAATATAGCAGGGACAGGCGACAGGACCAACCAACGACTTATATTGTTTCTTGTTTTTAGATTGTTTCTTATGAACGTAAATTAGTCTAATAACTTTGTTGTGATTTTAATCCAAAAACCAATTACCTAAAGAAAAACTTTGGTATCAAACACTGTTAAATTTTCACCAAAATCTGTGAGACATGTGAAATTAGGGGTTGGTTTTCCTATACAGACTGTCCAATAAAAACTATACAATCAAACTAAAAATTATAAAAAATATAAACTGTGGCCATTTTTGCCAGATTATTTTGACTTTATTTGTTAGACAGATCCAAGCTAAATTCGTCGCTTTTATTCCATCCAATTTGATGGAACCTAAGCGGAGATATTGTCATTTGAACCCAAGGATAATACCACTTGGGCCAGTTCACCTAGGTCAAAAACTAAAGGTATAAAGGGTGTAGCCATCATTGTGGGATTAAATCGTTTTCAAACAAAATAAAATTGTACACAGATCAGATTGAATGTAATTAATCATGCATTGAACTAATCAATACATTAATTTTAATAACTTGAAAGACAAACACCAACAATTATTATGTTGTGGTTGAAATGAGGGACTCACTCTCAGAGGGACAATTACTCATGAAATTCATGAAATTTGGGGAATTTGACTGCTAAAAACTAATGTAACAGTCCCCACAACAAACACTACAATTCTGTTGAGGGACAAAGTGTGTACAACTCTCCTAATGTGGAGGGACAATTTACCCTTCCCCTATTCCCCACTGCCCTCCAAGATGCCAGGGAAGGATGATGAATGAAGAAAGCAGTGTTCAACAAGAGCAATAAAGGAAAGGATGGTTGTGTTCAAGGTCTCAGTTTACTTTCAACAAGGGTCTTTTATGGTTCTATCTTCTGCTAAATCTGGAGTAAAGCTGATACAAACAAGACTGTTTGAATTGAATTTTGAATTGCTACATGTATTTATTAGCAATTGCGACATTATAAGTTATAAATTATGTGTATATCACAATAAGCCAGCACTTTATACCTACTTTTTATTTTAATTTTCATAAAGAATTTCTTGAATGTGATTTTCAATGTCAACTTTGTTGATTTGAGGATAGCCAAAACTGGCCCAACAAGGTTTTTCAACTGTCTCATATAATTAGTCCTAACTCCTGAACCGAGAACCCCCAAATTACACCAAATAAAAGTCTCATGAAAGCTGGAATCTCCGTAACAGAATCTGTAAAACTCCAGATGAGATTAACTGAAATTTGTGGCCAAAAAATTAATCTTGTATAGTTTTTGTTTGGGACGTCGTAAGTTAATTTTTTGTGTTTTAACCAGTATAACACTCTTCACTTTTTGAGTAAGTTTGCACTACATGGATGTAACTAAACCGGGGAACACCAGAAATCATCTCTGTCCAAGTCGAGTGTTTACCACAACGACCCATTAGTACCCAAGCATGGGACACTTTGAATCCTCAAGGTGGTAATTGTACTCTTCTGGTGTTTTGACAGTCAAAAAATTAAAATCATTTTTTTTTTTTCAAAACTGGTAATAAATTCCTTCATTCTAGCATCCAATGGCTCCCCATTACTCTGCTATAATTGATAACTGTATCTAACCTAGGTAGTTGTTGAACATCAGAATTTACGTTTAACAGCTAGTCTTATGCGGGGACAACAACGGAATACACAGCAAGCCTATGCATTCGGTCTGTAACAGCCTAATTTGCATACATTTGCGGATCTTACATTTAGCAGTTACCCTAACCTAGTACTGCAATGTTTTGTGTGTATCCCTGTAAATTAATCAGGTCAGTTTACATATCATTAGGTAATCAGTGTAATCAATACATGTATGCCATCCAATATGGGCATCCAATATTGCTTGAAATGGCACTTGCTATAAGCGGCGAAAAATCTGATCACTGAGTAGTCTAGAGATATGGGTCTCTTTGTTTTTGTAGCTTCACTTGCATCCATATTGGGAATATGACATTTAAGATAGTCTTACTGGGATTTTTTAAAAAGTCATAATCCAACTAAAAACCACAAAATATCTTTAGCCAACAGAGTGAATTAATTATTAACCTTTACTGACTGGCATTTGCCCCCCCCCGGGGGGGGGGGGGTACTCGACCCAAAATTGGGTACGGGTGTGCGTCCACCGGGTAAAAAATCGACCCATGTTTATAGTGACCAAATTATACAAAAATATGACCCATTTATATAGTTGGTGCCGAAATTTAGACCCATTACTATAGTTGGCTTTGAAATTTCGCACCATTTTTATAGTAACTTTTTCCAAAAATCAGAAAATCAACCATTTTCATTGTAAAATGGACCCATTTATGCAAATGCAATGGTGCGCCCGCAGGCGGAGTGCCCATCGATCGGGGGTAAGGGGGAGGGAAGAGTAGGGAAAGAAGATCTGTCATTGGCGTTTGGGCCAGACCTCCCTCCTATAAATGTTGCTGTGGGGGGGTTCTCGCCACTCCTCCCGCACAGCGATCTGTTTTGCATTCCAGCATATGCTGGACCCATTTATACTCCTGGGTGGAGAGAGGCAAGCGAGTAAGTGCCTTGCAAGTGCCAAACATTGGGGGGCGACAGCGGGGCTCGAACCACAACCTTATGCTTATGGGGCAAGCGCTGATCCACTTCACCACCTGGCCCATTTATATATTAGCAATTACCTCAAAAAGTTATCCATCTTTATAGTAGTCTGGTGGAAAAAACGACCCATTGTTATAGTAAGGCGTGAAAATGCGACCCATATCGGCCTGCACATATGTACCTAACCTTTCCACTGAGTACCCCCCTCCCCCCCCCCCCCGGGGCATTTGCAGCCCATGGACGCCCATCTTGGATAGTTTCTTACAGGTTAGATCACTCTTAAAGGAAGTTGGCGATTAAAAACTTGGCCAGTAGGAAATTTATCTCCAGAGATGTTAGATTGGTCATATTGGTGCAGTACCAGTCCTGATATTTTGGATACCACAGGACCTGTAAAACTGTACTGTCTGCTGGCATTTCATTCAAGCCAAAAGAGCTTGAGTTTTTGGAATAAAAAAGTGTTACAGTCTGTGGTCCTAGGGTTACAGTCTGTGGTCCTAAAAGTGGACATTTGCGACAGACTAGTTGGGTATGTATGGTACCCCCCCCCCCCAAAAAAAAAAAAAAAAAAAAAAAAAAAAAAAAAAAAAAAAAAAAAAAAAAAAAAAAAAAAAAAAAAAAAAAAAAAAAAAAAAAAAAAAAAAAAAAAAAAAAAAAAAAAAAAAAAAAAAAAAAAAAAAAAAAAAAAAAAAAAAAAAAAAAAAAAAAAAAAAAAAAAAAACTTTTCGAAATTCATTTTTGGTATTCTTGTTTTGCTCTAATGCTTCAAATCCAAGATGGCGGCCAATATAGCTGCCAAAAGTAGTGATATGTGAGAAAACTCGATTATTAGCCAACAATTCTGATGAAAGATTAAATGAGATGATCACTGAGATAATGTTTTAATCCAATCCATAGAAACTAATTTAAAGCATACTTTTGTTTCAATGCACTTCAAGATGGCCAGCAAAATGGTCTAATTTCAGAAGAAAAGTCATGCATTATTGGCTGAAAATTCAAGTGGTAAATGATAACATACATGTAATCGATATTTAATTGGATTGTCCGCTTTTTTTCACACGCTTGATAAAAGAAATACATTTTGATGGCAATACTGTCCTTCTGACCAAACTGGTTTCATAAAGTTTCACATCGTGTCCAACTCAGTTACTGTAGGAGGCGGTATATCCTGACTCTGACCTAATACCATTGCGCTGTCCTGTAATTTGCATGCTTGTTGTTGCGAGGAAGCAGAGACACACTTAGTTGTACATATAAAGAAATACAATTTTTATTATAAACTGAGTATCTCAGCAGCAAATTATAACCAAATACGTTTTAATTATAGCGGTTGGCCACCGCTGTAACGCACTTGGCATTATAAAATAATGTTTGTTTTTAGATCTAAATATCTCAATAAAGCCAAATTATACATATAGACATTTTATATAGCGATTGTCCACCACTTTTAACACGCGCTTGAAGTGAAAAATAAAACGAAATACGAATTTTGGTTATAAATCTGTCGGATCTCAAATAATGCAAAATGATTAACTTTAGACATTTTATATAGTGTGATTTGTCCACCACTTTCACACAATTTGGCATTATAAAATAAAAGAAATACCACTTTGTTATAAATATGCAGGTATCTCAAAAATTATAACTATAGACATTTTATATAGCGATTGTCTGCCACTTAGGTTATGGCCGGGCCTAGCCGGGGGGGGGGGGGGGTGTCGGGGGGTGTCGACGCACGCCCCCCCCCTCCCAAAAAAAACACAAAGGTCCGCTTATGATGTTGAAGGTCCGCTTTGTTCATTTTGAAGGTCCGCTTTGTGATGTTAATTTTTTCGCTTGCCTAAATTTTGTCGTTGTAAGGTTTAGTGTGTCATGGTTATGATGAATAATCAGCGCATACTCTTGCACTACCATTACTGGGTTTACTGGGTTATGTTTTTTTTAACGTGCTATGATGTCCTGTACTTTCCTAACGCAAGTACCATAACTGGGTTATTATATTGTGTTATATTTTTTGGAACGCTGCGATGATGTCTGGCAAATCCGCACCCCCGTCCGCACCCCCACATAAATTCCCGGCTACGGGCCCTGGTTATGATGTGATTTAGTTGCTGTCATAGTCACCAAGAACGGAACAGTCTGATTCATTTGGACCATCTTCATTCACATTAATATCTTCCTCATCTGACATTTCTCTTTCATTGACTTCAGCAAGATGTCTGCAGACGTGACGGTCATACGGGCCTTCTGACCAACTGGCTCGATAAAGTCAGTCTGTGCATCGTGTCCAACCATGTTCTGTTCTGATCTAAGCTTCAACCATGCACGCAGTTCTTCTTCTTCACAACCACGTGCATTACAGACAGCATAATGGAATAGGTCCAGATGGGCCTATTTGATGATATACCACCTCCTACAGAACATGGTTGGACACGATGTGGAATCTTTATCAGCCAGTGTGGTGCGGAAGGACACGGTATTCCATCATAATGGTATAATATTTCTTTATACCAATTGTTAAGTGTAGAAATCGCTATATAAAAGGGTCTATCGGTTATATTTTGCTTTTATTGGAGATACCTCAGATTTTAACAAAATTGTATTCTTTTTTATTTTATACCAAATTGTGCTAAAGCGGTGTACAATGGATATAAAAATTTCTAGAGTTAATAAGTTTTGCTTTTATTGGCGAATACCTCCAGATTTACAAATGGTATTTCTTTTTATTATAACTACCAGTGTGTATTAAAGCGTGGACACTCGCCTATATCAGGATGTTTATATTTAAAATTTTGCTTTATTTGAGATACCTCCAGATTTATCAACAAAATGGCATTGTCTTTTATTTATACTGCTGTGTGTTGAAGTGGTGGGACAATCGCTATATGAAATGTCTGTTTTACTTCAGCCCTTTGCTCGATATCTTTAATTTCATCACAAAGTGCGTGTTAATAGTTAAAGCGGCATTGGCACATTTTCAGAAAATATCAAATATCTTCAGTTTTGCTCGAAAAATAGTCTTGGCCATTGGAAGATAATAAGTATAAATTTTACACATAAACTACATACCAAAGCAGATAGGGACATTAATAAGGAGCTAAAAAGACCTCCATTAATTTTGTAGGCTAACTTTTAAGTTTGCCTTACCTTTAATCACATTGTCTATTACGTGAACACCATAGACTAGTAACTCATTGGTATTAAAACCAAAAAGTCATAGACCGGTCAAACAGGTGCATGCCTGGGAATCAAATCCGCGCGTGTTTGCATGTGTTTAAACGCCATTTCCCGATGATTTCCGCATCTGTCTGTATTCCGCGTCGCCGGCACATATAAAATCGTCGGTTTACCCGTAAGCTTAATAATTTTGTTTAGGTGAGGGCTAATCAATACAAGCTTTCCAACCATCACCCAATGTTGAAAAAGCTAGAGGGGCGCCACTAGTTTTCAAATATGGCCAGTGTCTCTTTAATTAATATTTTTAATGACATTATAAAATCAACTTTTGTATTTACTAGATCTATATAGTCATTTAGATTGCAATCTTTAGATTGCAATTTTTAATTGCAACATGTTTACAAATAAAAATCTGATTTCAAATTGGGTTTAAAATATGGATTATTTTTTATTTACCACTTGTATTTTTTTGGGGGAATAATGCATAATAATCTCCCTTAAATTGACCATTGCTAATCATCTTGAGTTTAGTGCATTGAAACCGGACAATTGGGTACGCTTTAAATTAAGTTTCTATGGGACTGTTCCGGGTCTTCACTACAGCGACTAAATCCCATGTCCATAAAGAAGCGGTAGACAATCACTAATAAAATGTCCATAGGTTAATTTTTTATAGCCTCCTATTATAACAAAGTGGTACCTATACCATTGTATAGGCCGTCCCTCGAGTCGTGAAATCATCGCGTCTGTTTTTGCGTGTATATTTTCGACCGCCTTTACACGCGTAAGGGCGTCTCCGGTTCTTTGAATCCCCGCTCGCTATGATATTTTTGGCCCGAATCATGCTCCATGAGCAATATTTTTAACTCTTCTCATGTGTGCGCTTTATTGATTCCGTTAATGTAGTTAAATAAGTATATTACAGAGCGTCTGTATGCCCTTGTCTTCTATATAATACCAGGTTGTCGGTTCGATTTCTCACTCGAGGCATAAGTTACTATTTTAGTTTTAGAGTTAGAGATTGCACATCAGAGTTGGCGATTGAAGTAGAAAGAGTGAATAGCTGCTTTATGAGATACTGGTTATGGTCCTGGAGCATAATTTCGGATCAGAATCTCACACATGCTCAACGGCTCGCGATTTAATGCTGCGCGGCATTACACTCTGAACACACTGAGGTCGCTGACTTGAGGGAAGGTAAAATTAAAAGCACAAATTATAGATACGGTTATCGTTTGTTCACGCTACTGTGATTCGTATGCCAAGGAAACGACATAAACCACTGACTGTGCAAAAATGTCGACTTCACGTGAGACATGGGAGAAAAAGGAGGGAGTTCACACCTGTCTTCGATGGCGGGTTACCGTGGATTGGGAAATGTCTGGAGGATTTCCATATAATGGTGCTCCGGCCCATAGGAAGGAGGTAACTTTCCGGCAATGTATTTCAATATTGATCCATATAGCTTAGTGCCCTCACACTTTCGTGAAGGTATTTAGTATGCGAATCGCCGCGGCGGGCACGCCGGAATGTTACACTCACGATTGCATCTATAATACGATCAGCGAAACGTTTTTACACTGCGTTAAATATGACATTAAACATGTTAATTAAAAACCGGTGGAACGAGTAAATTATTGGTCCACCGGGGAGCCACATTCCGGGCTCCATTGACGACAACATAATAAATACACTAAGGTTGTGCGAAACATGGGACTGCCAGTGGTTGGCATGTCGTTGTGCTTGCCCAACTCGATGTTTTGTCAATTTTATCTCGGTATTCTCTGACTCTGTAACTGGCTGTTATTTTCACGTGTCTTTACTACTCACTCATCGTCCCACTCCCAGTATAGGTCCAAAATTCGAAAAGGAGGGACAGTGGGGTATGCTTCACTAGTGGCATGGGGAATTTCCCCTATTTATTTTCTTTCTTGCCTATCCATGCGCCCCTGGCCGGAAGAAAAAATGAAGGATTTTTTGCAAAAAGTAAAAAAAACCATTTATAAAAAAAATCACCAAATTATGGCAAAAATGCAGCGATTTGGGGCCAAAATTTGTAAAATTCTGCAAATTTTTGGATATTTTTAAAAAACCCCGAATGGTTTCACTTCCATCTCCCCCCCTTCCCCCCAGAAAATGATTCTGGTGGCGCCGCCACTGTGCGTGAAGAGTCAATTGAACTAAGTGCCCTATTCCATACCGTTGTAACCGGACTATGAGTACGGCGGACTATCATTCTACACCTGATCAAGTTGGGTTACCATGTGATCTAGGGGCAAAAAACTGCGGGGTACTTGTTGATCGATAAATTAGAGAAATCAACGCACTCGCGATGATATGTTTTGATGCGTCTAATATGCGTGGACAACCATCCTTTTTCGGCGCACATTGCGTATGATCTGTCTAATTTCCAAGTAACAATAATATACAAAACAGTTTTGGCGTTATGGTTAATGCGCGACAGAAAATTGACATTTCCGCGCATTCCCTATTTTTTTTTTAAAAATGTTATCAAAAAATCTCAAGCAAAGAAAACGGAAATGCACTCGTCGTATAAGTAAACGAATCCCACCTACTTACTCGCAACTCACATTCGAAACACTAGTGACTACACGTACGCAATGCGAGTACTTGTCTGTACTTCTTTACTTCGAAAGGTTGAATTTATGGGTGGGGTCACGAAGCACAACTCAATTTCCAAAATTAAAAGGATGATAGGAGTATGGTATTTAGGGGGCCCGGGTATGGGGTCTGCATTTGGTAAATAATTGTTCCATTTACGCAACTGAGATAATGCAATGTCTATTGTGTAGATTTTATCTACAAATGCTTTTTATTCGATCGCAAGCGGACATTCGGTTCCCGAGATATGGCTGATCAAAGGGGAGCAGTGACGCAAAATTGCCAAAAACGCATAGGTCTCCTTTACTTATCATGTGAAAAAATTAAATGGTAATATTTAAGATATTTTACAAAAGATAAATTATTTATCGCCAATTTTAAAAACGCATTTTTTTTATTTTGTATATAAGTAAACTTCTTTTTAATTGACTTAATTTTGTCCATATTTAAAAAATTGAAAAAAACAAAAAATTAAAAATATTTTTATTAGTTTTATTGTTTTTTTAATTTTAGGTTGTTTTTTTGTTTTACAAAATTAAATTTACAGGACAATGGATGCAACACGATTATCTATGATTCTTTCATTAATAATATGATAATTCAGTATAATAAAATTTTACAAACACACATCCAATTTCACACACAAAAGGATAAAAGCGCCCCAATTTTGTCTAATGTTTTCGAGGGTCCTATAAACTCGTTTCTTAAAATACCGCAAAACAAACCAAACGGAAAACGAACGTATAGAGAACGCGACATTCTATGCACATGAAATTTGGCCACACATCATCGAGCACATATAGGGCTGTTAAACCATGAAGGCCGATTTTAAAAATTGTGTTCCAATTCAAATTACGGCCTGAAATTATGTAATTGGTCGATTGCCGGTTGGCATGGCAACGGTATCAAAAATCTGGCTTCATGGTTCACTGCGTATTAACCCCGTGCACATGCCACCCAAGTTTCGTCCCAGTAGCTTGTTAGTTATTTAGTTACGTTCGTTCTAGTGTTAAGCCAATCAGAGGCCTTACGTGGTTACCATGGCAACCAGAGCAAAAATTGACATGAATTTTAAAACTTTGTGACATGGGCTACAATATGATGCGTAACATGTATATACCACTATTTAGGAAAATTAAGAAAAATCACTTCAAAGTTCACTGCTTCAGACCCCATACCCCTCCCTTAAATTTAGAATGACAAAACTTATTTTAAACACTTTTTTAAAGATCTCTTATTTTTTGGTCGACAAATATAGACAATTCATACGCATGTTCTTGCCTTAAAGATCGGCACTGTTTGTTTCTTGTTTGGTATGCGTTCATTCAACTCTTCCATAAACTGACACGTAATTTATGAGTGATTTTTATAAGTAATGAAGACGTAGAAATGAAGAAAGGTGATCTTTGGCAAGTTGTGACTGTTTTGTGGCATCGTAAAATTTATTCAGCTATCAGTAAATAGCACCATTTCATTTTACAGGACAGTGATTTGTGTGCAGTTAAACCAACCACTTCATTAAAAGATTGTATCTAAGTAATAGATAAAGGATGAGAAGCACACCGTTATGAAAAATAATGGTGTTTTGATAAGGTCTGGTAAGCCTGTTAGAATCCGACGACTAGCCGCTTGGTCGGAGTCTAACAGGCAAGCCAAACCTTATCAAAACTCCATTATTTTTCATAACAGTGTGTTTTGATTTCTTTATCTTACATATACGTCGTGACAAGAACGGAAACCGATTTTATATAATTATTCAGTAAAATTGAGAATATATTTCGGTTTTTTTTTAATATCTTGAAGCAGCGTTACGTTTTTCTTAATTTAAAAACACCAATTGTGCTGTTATGTTCACTTGTGCAGGAGTCTAACACCAAGGTCTAGTCGATAATAGGTTTACTCTTCTGGAGAGATAATCTTATTGTCGAGGAAAGCCTGATCTGACTTAGAAATGGTCCCATCTGTTGAGAAGATTATCCTATTGACTGGTTAATCTGTGTCTAGTGGTTATTTAGTAGGCAGGTTTGGATATTTAAGTAGGTTCAGTTCAAACATGGAGCTAGAAAGAATAGCACCATGTTCAAATTAAACCCCTTCACATGTATTTATCTGACCCCGGATTCTGATCCAAGAATTAAAAGATCTTGATACAGAGTTGTATCCGCAGCTCGTGCATACCGAATGTTGTCACGCCAGATTAGTGCTCAAGAAGTTTTAGCTAAGAAGATATCTTATATTAGGACAATTTTAGAATATGCTATGTCATTTGGTATCACACTGTCTGATCAATTAACTTAGAGGTCTGGTTTTGATTAATTATTTAAAAAAATACGCACGTTCGAAAAAAATCGCGAAAAGAAAGTTGTTGGTTCTGGACCCAAGACGTTTTTACATGACAAAAGGAAGGGGACATTTTAAACCTTCCAAATCTATTGAAATCTGGGTATTTGACCTCGTTTTTTTTGAAAAATGAGAGAATAAAGGTTTGGTACCATTCAGTAATTCGTTTGTGGAAGGTTCCATTGGACTCCTCTTTGGAGGTCGTTAAAAAGTTGTCGTCGGAGGATATTGTTCACGATCAATGATTGTCCGCCAATGGTTATGAAATAAATAATACCAACTTTGTTTAACAGTATCCAATCCAAACCGTTTGTTTGCAATACAAAACCAGAGTATCAAAGGTTGTCACCCACGGCATTAACTTGAAATGGCGACAGACAGGAGAGGCTGTATGATTCTTTTCATCGGAACATGAAAAAACAGACTAGGACCTCATGAAAAAGATCGGTATTTAACCGAGATTTAGAGCACATGCACAATGCAGTGCAAACACCTGAAATAAAAGTAAGGTCCACGAATCAATCATTGTTTCCTATAAAACATGATTTGAAGCGCCCCCTAAGTCAAAAGTTCAATATTCACCTGGCCCCAGTTTGTTGTCGTTTTTCAATGAAAATCGTGTAAATAGAATAAAAATCCAAAGAAGAAATATGTTTTCAAGTTGGAACCAATGATCTTGTTGGGTTCAATGGTGAATAACAATACTTTTCTCTACTCAAGGCGCGATTGCCATTATTATTACCGGCGTTCATAGGAAATCGTCAACATCATTTCGCTTATATAGGTGCTGCTGGCTAGGCGCACAACTCTATCGCACTGAGATTGTAATATCCCCATAACAGCTACCCACTTATCGCTTGGGTCAACGAGCATTGAGATAGTATCTGGCCCAAGGGACACAAACACGTTAGCCCACAATGGGGCTCGAAAAACTCACGATTTTAACGCGGTTCAATGATCGTGAGTACTTGCACTTATCCCCTGGGAACCCACACGTGCTCGTCTAAACCTTTAGAATGAGTATATCAGGCTCGTTCAGCTTAAAGTTAATATGTTAGATATTATGTATATATTTGTTAGATAAAAACGACTTAATGGTATGATAAAGTGTTTACAGTGAACATCAAAGGAGCCGCGTTCCTCGTATTTCGATTTCCCGTAATCTCCCGTCCCCCCTGAGATTGTCACAATTTAGGTAAAAAACAGTGGGTTTTTTTGCAGGCAAAAAAAAATAGGGGGTTGTAACCAACATGAGTTCGATTTTGTAATGTTTCCCCCTCCTATGAGTTTCGCCCCTCCTATGATTTTTACCTGGCGCCGCCCCTGTGCCTGCGTACCGTACGCGCTGTTCTAGCATATACAGAAAAAATATTAGGGTCGATGACCGTGTATCCGAGGCATACAAAATATTCGGTTTGTTGAGCGAAAAAAAACCCATTAAATGGGGCAGGCCCGTAGCATGGGGGTGGGGGGTGGGTTTTGTGGGGGGGAACCTCCCCCCCAGCGATCCCCAAAAAGAGAAGAAAAGCAAAAAGGAAAGCGAGAGAGAAGGAAAAGAAGAAAGAGAAAGGAAAGAGAGAAAGAAGGGAAAGAGAAAGAGAAAAAGAAAGAGGAAAGGGGAAAGTAGAATGAGACAAAATGAGAACGACATCAGAACGCTGAGTTTGAACTCCAGACTTACATAAATCCAAATATCACATATATTTGGCTTCCCCTCAAGCCCCATTAGTTTGTTCCAGGCCTACACCAACGGTAATTCATGAATTGTTTAATTGTGCCATTCCCCATGTTTGGTCTACCAGTATAAAGGGGAAATTTTTAGTTCGGGGCAGCTGAATTGAAGTGGTCAAGAAAAAATTGGTAGTGGGATCGATCCCCTCGCCCCAGCACCATAAACTTATAGGTCTATTTTGAATTTAAGGGCGGAGGCCCGATTAAGAATAGGAGTTGTCATCTTGATAGGTTGGCATTCACTCCAAAACCCCATCTGTAAAGTTCGCGCGATCTTTCCCGTTTTTGATGCGAGAGAGAGCTGAAAACGTGTGATTTTTGTAAGCCCCCTAGAGAGTTAACTGTGTTAAAATTAATATTGGTAGACCAAACTGGGCACATTTTTGCGCTCATAACTTCCAAACCAAGCAATTTGGCTCTAAGAGTTCAAAAGGGTAATGAGACAAATAGTAGCTTTCTTCTGATACCAAAATGTTAACACTTCCGGTTAAATCTGGGGCTTCTGGGGCCGGAGGGCTATTAAAGACGATCGGGCCCTGGACCTTTAATGACTATACCTTCAAAAATACTTTCTTAAGAGCCCCAAATCTAAAAGTTTCCGGGGGCTCCGCCCCCTGGACTCCGGCAGGGCCTCTGCTCATGCACCGCATCCATTAAAGGCATTGGTGCTAGATTAATGGTTATAGTTCCCCTTCAAGCTGGTAACACAAGCGTTACTGCCCACATCAGTGAGCAAAGTTAGAAACCAGTCTTTCTTTAATTGGTTACCAGTTACCCTCAAAAAGTGGTAATCGTGAAGGTTCTGAATGCGGACATTCCAAGAGCTTCCGGGGCTTCGCCCCCCTGGACCCCCAGAAGGGCTCTGCTCCCGCACCAACTAATAAAGACAAGTGGGCGACTCGCTAATGCAATTCTCTTTGGCAGACAAGTTTACTGTATACTGCTCCATGCTCAGTGAAGCAAAGTTAGAAACCAGTACTTTATCAGGTCTTTACTTTGAATTAGTTACTATTTACCCCTCATAACCGTGGTTATTTTGAAGGGTTCTGAACCCGGTTCTGAATAGCTTAAATTCAAGAGCTTCCGGGGGCCTCCGCCCCCTGGACCCGGCAGGTGGCTCTGCCCATGCACCCCCGCCAGGGCCCTAAAGCGGGCCCCTGTACTCACCCATTCGGGAGTTCGGTGGCGACCCGGTTGTGTCAAAGGCACTGCGGTGTTGCAGTTCAAACAATCCAGAAAAAAAAATGGTCTGTAGAGATTACCTAGGGACAATTTTCAAGTCCTTAAGTAGGCCGAAACCGTGCCGCGTTGTTGTATTGTTTTATTCACTCACTACGCTTCCAAGCACTGTTACTGCAGCAATAACTTTCCTCACTTTACCACCCCCCTGACAAAATGTTTCTAGCGACGGCACTGGGAATGGGGGAGGACGGTACATGTGATTCGAGCTTTCTTTACAATACAGTGTTCTTAAAAAAATGGTAAAACACCTTTTTAAAAACGCAAAATCAACCAATTGATCTCCTTATAATTAAATTAATTTTAGTGGTATTTTGTAGTGAATGATGATGATGATTTGATGGTGTGATGAACACATGATCACTTCTTCATTGGTGACTGGTTAAGGGCAACGTATCAGATACAAATCCGTCTGTACGGGCAACAGTCTCTTCACGGTCAGGCTCCGTAATACCTTTCTGATGGTCTTAATTTGTATAATGTGTGGGGATAGTAATTTGATGGTAACGACGAAGATACGGTTCTTCTCAGGTTACACGGGCTTGTATCCCTAGTACCAAGCATATTTTTTAGTGACCGATCATTTAACGTAATTGGTCCCTAGGATGTGGAACAAGCTTCCTGTTTTTAAATTAGAGAGGCACCTTACCACCAGTTGTCTTTATGTTTTCCCTATTATGTGTATATTATGATTCGTTATTTTAAGTAGTTGTTGTAAGGTATTGTGTTCTCTGTAGAGCGCCAATAATATATATTATTATTATCAATTATGTTATTATTCTTACTATTTATTCTATAATACATACTAATTTCCGCGTGAACTGTGTTGCGAGAAACACTGTCTTATGACTGCCGTTTTGTAGACTTTGTGGTTTACTAT
This sequence comes from Ophioderma brevispina, assembly GCA_023653785.1. NCBI lineage: Eukaryota > Metazoa > Echinodermata > Ophiuroidea > Amphilepidida > Ophiodermatidae > Ophioderma > Ophioderma brevispina. Next base: position 95,242 of record JAMKCH010053147.1, read on the forward strand.
AACATGGGCCTATATCAATTTAGTGGTTTGTATATTGTCTCTGTGTCATAGACTAATGGAGTCTATGTAATTGTGTCTGTGCTAAAATAGTGCACATTTGTATACAAAAGACTGGACTTCCACTAATGCGGTATATTTAAAAACGGGAAAACTTTCCACGTTGCCATTATCGTTAGTTGTAAAATATATCGCAGACTGCTAACGAATCCAGAAAATTCAACCTCTTTCAAATTCTGCTCCCTTTAAAATAAAATCCTTTAATTAGTCGGCATATATGGTTTGAAACTCAGTTTTGGGCAGAAAAAAAATAATTTCCATGAGGAACACAAACCATTGTACTGCCTGTTATTAAAAAAATATAAATATAATGCATGGTTTGCAACCCTAATAAATATGTGCTAGAAACTCTCAACAATTAAGCTAGGAAATATTTTAACGGTAAAACTGGGAATGTTTCATAAGTTAAATGTTTGCCGCAAGGGACATAGGGGTGGTCTACATAAAATTTATACCCAGCCCATATTTTTCTCGTTTTTTATATTTTGTCATAAACAACATTCTTTATATCATTTAAAATATTATGTACATGCTTTAAAATATATATCAAAAATAGAAAACGAATATTAATAGTTTAATGGTGTAATACTCAATAGTAAAATCTAACATTGTAAACACTTTTTTAAGAGGGCACTAAACGCTTTTATACAAACTTCCGAAAAAAAGTACAATTTGTTTATGAAAGGGAGTTTGCCTTGCTTGGTGAGAATGAGTTGGATTAGTAATTACCATTTAGTTTGCAAGAATATTCAAGTTGACCCTATAAAGAAAATAAAATGTGACAATATGCTTAACAAGCATATTTTTGGTAACACGGTTCTTACCAAGGGGTTAGGGTTGGTTACCCACGCCGAGAGATTACAAGGAAGAAATGCTACGATGTTGGTACCAGTGGATAGCTTTGGTCCTAGTTTTTTTATTGGTTCCCAAATAAGTACCAATCATAACTAGTATTGGCCGTTCACAAATGACGTCAAAAGATTTTCGGCAAGGTGGGCCAAAATGTTCATTTCCACCGACACACAGCGTGTATAACAGGGAACATGGTATTTCATGCGGGTTTGACCTCCAAAAGATAGAAGATTACTGTTATACCCTCTACGTTCCTTAACTGCATTAAAATGCCGCTTTATAGGGGAAAATTGCCCTAGATCTAACAAGTATAATAACGCTACCTCCACGTTTTGGCGGTGATGGTCAGATTTCCTCTAGGGACGTTGGGATATAAAAACATTTTTAATTTTGAGCACACTGTGCACAATATTTAATCAAATGAAGAAAATGGAAGTAGTAAGTACATTCCCTGAATACCATTCGCAGGGGGGGGCGGTGTGACAGTTGGTAGTTTGTTGCTTGAGTTTTGTGTATGTAAGGAGTTTGTGCGAAGGGTGTTTCGTGGAACTCAATGAGTTGGAATTTGTCTTTTATGGGGCGCAGTGAAAGGGTATTTCTGTTGTGGCTATTGTGTTTAATGTGATTGTGTTTGGAGAGATAGATATATGTTTGTATTGTATGTTGAAAGTTTTGGGTTGGAAGGGTATTCTTTTTCGCATAGATTCTGTGTGTTTTTCGAGTGGATTTGTAAAGATAAAATGGGCGTGAAGGGTATTGTTTTGTGGGTCTGTTGGTGTTATAATCGTTGTCATGTGTGGAATTATTGTTGCGATAGGTGTCTTGGTTAGGTGAGTTTGCGGTCAAAGTGCCGGCGGTCGAAGATGCGGTTTTGCTATTGATCGCTGTCACTGTGGCTGTTGTTGTCATGTTTATTTTTTTTGTGGAGGGATATGTGAGGGGGGGTGTATGGTTAGGCGGGTTGCGGCCGGCGCGGTCATAGTGCCGCGGGGGAAGATTAGGGTTTTGTTGTTCGTCGTGAACAAAGTTTGTTCTTTTGTTTAGTTTTGGGGTGTGGTCGTAGATGCGATTGTTGCAGTGTTAAAATGTTTTTTGTGGTGATCTTGGGTGTGACCGGGTGACTTTTGGGCGGGTTTATTGGTTTGGATAGGTTATTGTTGGGAGGGGTAGTTGGTAGTTTAGATTAAGGCCGGTTTGCAGTCGGCGCTGTCACAGTGCCGCGTGTGTTTTGGGTTTTGCTATTCGCAAAGTTAGTAAGGTTTTTTTTAAGTATGTGTAGTTTTAAAAAGGGCGTAGACGCGTAACCGGCGTGGGGTTGTATCCCGAATTTTGTATGGGTTTTGTGGTTGGTGTTATTTGTATCTGTATGAATTTCAAGTATTTTGTGTATTATAATATGGAAAGTTCTCGACGCGGCGTAGTTGGTAGCGGCACAAAATTGAGGTGTTTTAATTGGTTTTATGTTTTTTTTTTAAAGAGTGAGGATGATTTTGAATGTAGTGGTTGGCCGGCCTTGTGAGTTGTTTTGGCTTAGAAAGTTAAAGTATTAGTGGTTGTCAACCGGTCCGTGTTCGGCGCGGTCGCAGTGGGGCGCGGGTGGTATTTGTAAAAATTATGTTTCTTTTTGTTGTTAATGGATTTATACACAACATTTGTTGTTAAATTAGTTTCTTTTAAGCGTGGGTGCAGCTTTGACGACACTTGTGTATATTTGTTATACTTTGATGAATTTTTTAGATGTACGAACTAATGTTATATTAAAGGGATAAAAGGAATAGTCCGGGTTCGACATGGTTAAAGTGCTACAAGTGAAACCCGTAATTGTTAAACCGTCGTAAAGAATATTGACAAGACTTTTTTGTTCTGTTGCAAAATGGGTTGTCTTTCGGGTAGAAAGAAGTTAAATGGATTTAAGTCAAGGGCTTTTGTCATTGTTTTTTAGAATGTTGGGTCATTTAGTGGGTTTTTTTTAAGTCTGTACATAGATGAATATGAGTGGAAGTTTACAAGCTTGTCACCTGCTATTCGTTG
>JAMKCH010053148.1:0-10380 GCA_023653785.1 Ophioderma brevispina
ACACAAAATGTATGTTTTTTTATACGTGCACGCTCAAATTTAGACGCTCCTAGTGGTAGCCCTACTATTTATGTATTTATAACTTTCTTTTGGGGTTCCTAATTGTTATAGGCCCGATAATTAGCCATTTTGATACGGACAATGTCAGCAGGGAGCCCCCAAATATTTTGGGCCTAATTGCGGTATTAAAACGATCAAATTTAATTCAATTTGATCAAATTATGTCAAAAACGATTACTAGTTTGGTGAGCTTCCCGCTAATTTGTTTGTGTGTTCGGGCCCACAATTTTTTCTATTTTATTCTAATTCAAGGGTGTTTTTATACTTAGGCATTTACTTTTGAAGTATTGAAAAATTAAAAATAAATGTTATGCCTTCTTGTTGTAAAACGTAGTCGTGCCATGGAGTTATAATAACTCAATGGTCGTTCTGCCAAAAGAAAAACGTTTTAATGTGCTGCAAAATATTTTGACATTTGATCTGTAGAGCTCCATTACGCGCTTGCAAATAGTGTAAGCCACAAGGTAAGAAGCTTGGGTTCGATCATTAGTCAATTGTTGATGTGGTGATCAATTGCAACGAAGCCGTGACCCTGGGCTGTGACGCAAAACCAACAGTTGTAAAAAGTAATGGCCAAGGAACCTGGGGAGTTTGGATTAATCGTAGCAATCGTAGGTATGATGTCATCGGATTAACTACGGTTAACAAAAGAAGGACTCTTGATTGACAAGGTTACCAGGTCGGCCCCTAGCCGCTTTCTATTTAGGGTAATTTATACATAGGCCTGAAATGTGTTAGACTCTTCCCGATATTTTTTAATATTTAAAGCCATTTGACATGATGGAAATGAAATTTATATGAATAGTTGATCTTTTGGAATATATATAGTTCAATCCGGATCTTATCTGATTGACCCTATGAAAAAGAATGGGAATATTATCACTCAACCATACCACGAACTGCTGAAACTTCAAGCCACGATGGTGTCTGTGTTACAGACCTTGTTAATGTATTACTCTATGGGAAGATAAACTACCGTATACTATCAACTAAAGGGAACAAACCAATTGGTTACCCCCCCACCCTACGGATTTATAAAAAAAAAAACCGAGTCTTGACAAAGCTAGATGGTGCGGGTCGGCCTGGGAATTTCACGGTACTAGACCTAGGAAAATTTAACAAGATTTAAAGGGGGAGGACACACAACGCAAGGCACATAAGAAAAGTTAACCCCAATATCAACATTAATGGACTTTAAAAACCCAGACCCTTTGTTATTGGCTCTAAGTACTTACAATAATTTGACATTGATATATTTCTCAACTAAATTCTGGCAGGGCGAATTTGGTTGCCGTGAAATAACATACATTATCGTTGTGTTACATCTAGTCACATATAGTTGTAGTGTTTTTTGTTTCTTCTCCGAAATCCCTCCCATTTGTAGTATTAACACGATGAGTATCCGACTTTACCTAGATGTCCCAAATTAAATGCTTCAAATTTAAGAATTGTATATTCATTAATATTATTTATTCCGGTAAATAACGTAAATTTAGGTAAGTGGCATGTAAGAAGCTAACCCATCGATTCACTTATGACAGTGTTTTTGGATATGCAAATTATAACGCCGCACAGGCCTTTGTGTCGTGGTGTGAGCGATACCAAGTAACTTACAAAGCAATACTTTGTTATTCTACAAATAGAGGTGCAGTCAAAAAATCTTTGAAACAAGAGTAGGTAAAATCTATTAAACAATTCATTTAATCTGTGTCGGTGTTGTTATCTAAATAACTATGCATATTGTTTTTCATGAAAAAGGAAAAAACTGGCTTATTTTGAAGTCGAATTACTCAAGACCAAAACAACCGTCCTCGTTCACCGGCTTGCGTCCTCTTGAAATATTGTTGTATTAGTACAATAATGGTACGATTGTCCTTAAGCGATGTGCGTACGGCTACCGAAACACTCCCGGGCTATTTTACCGTATCGGCTACCGAACCCTGGGGTACAGTAGCCGTATACGGCTACCGAAACACTTCGTTAAAAACTCCCGCCTCATTTGTTCCCCTTTTCGTTCTTACCAGTAACTCATACGGAGATAAAAATCGCCAGGTACCGGGACCCAAAAATATTGTAATTTAAAAATCCCGCCTTTATCAGGCCTTATAAGTGTGCTGGCTTGGAATTTGAAATTTACTAAATTTGCAACTTATGTCCTCTCGCTTCTGAAAATCTTACGGTTCGGTGCTTAAAGGCAGGAACACTCCCTTGTTGTAATTATTATTTAATAAAAAACCACATAAATCCTCTAAAACTCAATGCACAGTAAAGAAATTATAACTCAAACAAAGTCATAAAATTACCCGAGTTTTTTATTCTACTAAATTCTATGCATCCTATTATTTAGTTTTTGAATTTAATAATCTGTAAGGAAAATAAAAAATCAAGGAATTACTGTATCCAGAAAGGAACGGCACCGTTCTCTCTAGCCTAAGTTAATTACCCAGCCGATATTACAAACAAGATTACACGGGGCGGGGGGGGGGGTGGGGGGGGGGGGGGGTGGGGGGGGGGGTTATATTTGGGGGGGGGGGGGGTAGGACACGATCTGCTCGATTGGGGAATTTCAAACGGTAATGTGGGGAACGGCTACGTGCATTTACTAGGCAGTCTCGGTCCCAGTGACATTAAAAAATCATCTAGTAAACCTTGTTCAAAAGATCTGAGTAATATCATGATAAAATAAGAAAAAAAATATTGACTTCAAAATCCGTCGGGGTTAGTGGATGAACCCGCTAGCAAAAATAGTGTAATTTCCATAAACGGTCATGATATTTAAAATATTCGGACCAGGCTGCTTTAGTCAAGTCTGGGGTAAACCGTTCGAAATGCGTCAGAGCGCCCTCCTTGAAACAGACTAGCACCCGGCCCGGGAGTTGATGCCGTTTGATTGCTGTGCTGTTAGGTTGGCATGTCCTACGCCCCCTGAGATACAAAACGGTTTTATTTCTTCCGTAATGTTAAATGATTTGATGAACCGTCCAACAAATACCAAAAATTTTCCCTGTTGTTGCTGCACGACAGTAACATTTTCCGTTGATAATGGTAAGAATTAAATATCTGTGTCTCATTTTGGTGTTACAACAATGACAGTCTGTCGAATGTAGGCCTACTAGTCCCGGGTGGCTCTAACTAGACACTTCATATTGGGTGGTAGGGCTTCGCCGGGCTTTAAAACGACGGTTCGAGCTATGCCTCATAAACTTGTCACAATGCCTTTTCTGAAATAGGCGCCCTAAATACGCGCGCGAAGTTGCTGCGTGTGTAACGCGCAGACTATGTAATTCCTTTACGCGTTGTCATGGTTCTGTCTGGCGGGAATGGGCCTAGTCTTGACTCAGAGAAAAGGAATTATGACGGAGCAACGTATAGCTGAACTTGTACTATAGTCTGAGTAAGAATTGTTGAACTGATCAGAACAATCTGCTGCGGGTGTTGCGTGACAGGTCGCACTGCTGTCGACAGCGCGTAATACACGGTTTAAAATAGGTACGCGATACGCCCGTGTACTGGTAGCCAGACTTTTAGTACTCGAGTACGAATACTCGTACTCATACTCGGTACGAGTACAAGTTGTGTAACTGTACTCATACTGTACTCAGGCTTGGGACTCATACTCATCCTCGTACTCAGGCATAAGTACTCGTACTAATACTCGTACTCGGGATGTAAAATTTTGCTGTACTCACACTTGTACTCGACTCAGGACCAATACTAATCGTATAGGACTCAGGGTTAAAGTACCGTACCCAGACTCGTTACTCATGAGAAGTACTCACACTTACAACAACAAGTAAATGACGGCATGGCATTAATTGCGTGAAAGGGAAATTAACAAAAATCAAAAAATAGCAGTTGAGTAAATAACAAATGGTTTTCCAACCAATTTGTTTTGTAAAAATTTAGTTTCAGTAAATCTCAATATTTAAAATTGGGGTTTTTTTTTTTTTTTTTTTTAAATATTTCAAAATAATGACAAATTTCAAAGGTGTATCGACAGTATACATAACAAAAAAAAAAAAAAAAATACAAAAAAATTTTAAAATTACCAATACTCCATTCCATGACAATTTAATGAAGCAAACCCCATTTCATCCACCCCAGGTTTGCTTTCTGTTGCACATGGGAAGGTGTAGCTTAAACTACTGTGGAGATGGTAGGAGGGCAAAGTTGAATAACGGCAACTGCTTTTTAACAGAAAATCGAACACCTGATTTAGGTTTATGATGCATATTCCCTATCAAAAGACAAGCAGCTTAAAAGGATTGTTTTCTGAAATACTTGTGGCTATTTTGGAATACATGTTTCAAATTGAAAGAAAAGTCTGAGAAAAAAAAAAAAACAAAAAAAAAAAAAAAAAAAAATATTAATTCTGGGCCCAAAAGTCATCCATTGACACACAATTTCCCAATCAGAAAACGAACCTTAGAAATTGTATCTATATAGATCAAATACATGCATGTGTCCTACAGGAGCATGTTGCATATTACCCCATATTCAAATTGTTTTGGTTCAAAAGACTCAAAGCATTTGCATTTCAAAGGGGGTTGGCTCTTAAACTGGTGGTTAATGATGCCCAATGCAGACAATGTTGCAGGTATAGGGTATGAGACCCTGGCTCAGGTGGGATACAAGCCCATGCCATGATGACTACGAATATAGGTATGGGTATGCGACTATGGGTATGGGTCCAGCATGTGACCAAATTCATGGTAGGATATGAGTTGATGTAAGAGACCAGGGGAAAGGTACACATTTTATACCCGAGTTTGGGTACTCATGTATACACAGTATTGCATGCTTTAGTGAGTAATATGTGCCTTGACAGTTTATTCATCATGATCCTGAGGGGCCAACTGCCCAAACCAGCATATTCCATGTAAACACTGAACTGGTTTTTGTCTAAAGAAAAATTCAACAACAAATTTGAGCAAATTACAAAGGTTCAAGTATACATCATTCTCAAGTCTGGTGGCGGAGTACCCCATAATCATTGTATCACATCGTCATTTTCATCATTGTCATCTCCATCAACAATAGTACGAAGGCTGTAATTTTGCCAAAAGTGACTCAGACTCATATCGTACTCAGGCAAAGTACTCGTACTCATATTCGTACTCAGGCCAAGTTACTCGTACTCATCTCAGGCACAAGTACTCGTACTCCTACTCGTAAACTTGGGTTTTAAAAAATTTTGCTTGACTCATACTCGTACTCGTACTCAGGACCAAATACTATACTCGTACTCATACTCGGGGCAAGTACTTACTCATACTCGTACTCAGAAAAGTAATCTACTACAATTTGCTGGTCGCACCCAGCCTCGGTACTGCGTACGCTTAGGTCAAACAAATTGTTACGGGACTATAGATAGTTATACTTGCAGTCACAAGTCCTTTTCTGAAATGGCTTATAACATACGGGCGCGAAGTTGCTGCGTGTAACCGCGCAGACTATGTATTTCCTTTACGCGGTGTCATGGTTCGTGGCGGGAATGCTGGCGTATTCCTGATGCAGAGAAAAGGAATTTGACAGAGTGCGTAAGTATGCGTGCCTAAAGTCTGACTCTGAGATTTCGGAAATATTATTTTTTTGTATAATGAAATTTATACAATGTAGGGTATAGTCTACCAATTATCGGGACACTAAGGGACTCGCCTAAATTATTAAAAAAATAATTCGATATTTACCCACCAAAATACCATCCATGTCACAAAAGACCATGCCCAACTACGTGTGATATGAAATGGTGTTGTTATACCCTCAAAATTTTGATTTTTAAATGAATTATTTTCTCAATTTTATTGAGAAAAGATTTCTCCGGGAAAAGATATTTTGTTTACTAGTATAAGAGAGAGAAAAGGGGATTCCCTTAGAGGGGTTGTTTATGCGGCTTAACCTGTTTAGATGCACAATAGGTCGCCATTCATTAGTTGGTCTGTCAAATATGGTGGAGATATTACATTTGTCCCATAAAAATTTAGTTCAAAGTAAAAATATTTCAGGAGTACCTGATCCTGAATGTATGACAACAAATTGGTGCCCATTTGTGAGCTATTTTTGTTCTTTATTTAATCAAACAAAGTCCCATTTCATTTGAAGGATAATAGCGCAGTTATGCACTTGTCAATTTCAATTCCCGGCCCTGGGGGTCCAAGGACTAGCGGGGACTTAGACGGGAGTGTACATTTTGCTGTCGTGACACCCCCGCCTTTGTCCCCGCTAAAGTATCACAAAATCCCCGGGTAGCCGGCTTACATTTTTTGTACCTCCCCCGCTATGTCCCGGACCCCTACTACCGTGCTTCGGTTGACAATCCCGTATTTCGTCAGGCCAGTGGGGCGGGACTGTTTTTAAACATTATGTTACAATCAACCGCTCGGTCCCCGCAGGCGACACGTCCTATCTATATACCATAATGGCGTGATCAATATACTACATTTGGATCGCCGGAGTGTTAGAACCGAGCCGAAATTTTCACACCACATTGGAGTTATGTTTGAGAAACAAACCTCGTTTAGTTGGTTTGTTAAAAAAAAATCCACATTATCCATGGTGATATCCTACCACTAACATATCAGAGTAATATCTAAAACACTGCATCATGCCTGCCAACGAAACTTCAATTCAGCCAAACAATCGAATGATGCATTTTCCTCATCAGTGGTGAGTGTCGGATGCCGGTCGATTCAGTCCCAAAACCAGTTCGGAGTCCCCAGTTCAGTTCGGTCCCATGCCAATTCGGTCCCACCGTCAATTCGGGCCCAACCGTCATCGTCCCCCCGTCAATTCGGTCCAGTCAGTTCGGTCTCATACGCAATTCGGTCCCTGATATTCGGTCCCACGACATAGCACTGTGACCGTTTCGGACAGAAAATACCAATTGGCGAATTCTTACAGATGCACCGAATGTTCACGTAAGATTAGGTTAAACAGGGATTACAAAGGCTAAAGGTTCATGTGATATAAAAATCATCTCAAACCTGTTAGTAAGTCGGAGGGACGAGGTTGTGGATCACGAAATGCCCCCTTTAATGTTGAAAATCTCAAAAGCTAACCCCTGTCGGATTTCACAAGTAGGGCGTAATCAACATGTTTAAACTTGGATTTTGGAACACATACTGTTAGGCAGGGTAATCAGAATATGATTTTATATGGTAATATTTAGATTGAATTATTATTTTCCCATTGGGACCCCAAGTTGCATGGACCCAAATTGACGTGGGAGCCAAATTGACCATCGTGAGACCGAATTTACTGAGACCGAATTGCCATGATGGGTCCGAACTGACTGGACCGTACCGAACTGGTGTTTTATGACCGCATCGACTGCACCGTTTGTCGGCCTACTCTGTGAATGTGAAAACTTGAATATATGACCATGCCGTATCTGTCGTGGGTATCATCAATATATTGAGAACTTTTGAAGTCTGCAGAATTCGGCAACTTTACTAAAATTGGCCGTCCTTGGCCCCAGTTAGCCCTTTTTATTTTATTTTTTAGCCAAATCCTGCCGATTTTCCCCATTTAGACAGTGCAAAAATGTACCTCTTAAGATGAAAATTTCGTTCCAAGACCCATGTTTTGCTGCTCCGTACTCTGTTGAACGATTTTTCAACCTAGGTGGCACTATTTCACAAAAAAAAAATTTAAAAAAAATCGAAGGTCCACACGGGAACGGTGTAGACCTATAAGTCTCAGATATCATGGATATAGGTGATGAGTCTGATCGGAAAAAATAATTACTGAAGTACATGGAGCGGGGTGATGGTCTAATTGATAGATTTTCTATCTCTATCTTGGATTTTTTCCCTTATGTTTTGACCCCCCTCCCCGCACGAGTTCCCCTTTTCGTGTTTTTTGCGGCTCAACATATGCATGATTATTAATCTTTGAAATGAGTGCCCCTTCCACGAGCAAAACTTGAGTTGATATTGGTTGAATTTTCTAATAAGAATAAGCAGTTTAAAAACCGGTTAAATCACGTAAGTCTGCACATCAATTCCAAGACATCACTTATTCCCCAAGCCAACCAAACCCACTATCCATATTAAAATGGTTACAATTTACTTAAATCTTTCCTTCAATTCCAATTAAAAAAAAAAGAAATTTAGGTGCAATTAAAATAGATTTGTTATACTTTTTTAGAATTTATGAGCAAATCTTCAATTTCCCCCTGTTCTATAAATGTTAGACCCCGAGGGCCGGGGACCTCAGCTCGGAGCGCCTTGCGGGAAATTGAACGAATACGCAGGAGCCGGACAAGCTGTACTCTTGGCTGAACGGCGCGGAGGTTAAAAAAAAAATGGGAATGATCCGATAAAATGGAAAATTTGAATGGGATAAACAATGCCAAAAACAAAATGTTCGGAAATCGCAATACATGTAGGCCATATTTTGATTATAGAGAACATGCGGCAGTTCGAGAGATTTTGAGCTAACGAATGTCTTTCATAGATTTTATTGTTTCCATAGAGATTCAATATTTTCATTTTATATTAAAATGTCCGCGTTTATGCAATGAAATGACTATTATTCTGGGATTAGAAGAAATATAAATAGCTTTCACTACCTACGGTGATTTTAGGAATTAAATGAATCAGACCAACTTCTAGTAATCTTGTGATTAGTTGATATTAATTTTTTTAAAACCTTTTCTGTTTGATTTTTGATGTTTTCTGGCGATTGTTCGCCCCATGAAAATATCGATATCAGGATTAGTTGATATCTTGACCGTGTGACGACGTGCGTATGTGTTTACCTGTATAGCTTGCCTTTCACAACATGGAAGAGATCGGAATGCCATGATGTATAGAAAATGGTGATATACTACAGAGTTGACGGGCGATACTGCTAACTGATAGCCTGGTCTTTATATGGTGTGACACCTGTGTTAAAGTCCCGTTAGGTCCGGCTTAGCGGGAAATTTTGTACCTCCCGGTTAAGTCCCAGCTATCCTCAAGGATGTCCCGGAAGGGCGGGGACAAGCTAAGGTACATTCCCGGCCAATTAAGTCCCGGCTAACATCCGGATTGCGGGGCAATACTTTTTTGTAATGCAGGCGATGTCCCGGCATATACCTCGCTATGTCCCGGGACCCCAGGGCCGGGACTGAAATTTATTGACAAGTGCATACGTTCAAAGTCCAAGTATGTCAGGGTGGAGTCGGTGGAGGAGCAGTCGTGGAGGAGCAGCCATAGACTTGCACCTAAAAAATGAAACTACACCGAATTTCTGCCCTTTGTACCTGAAAAAGTATTTACAGTACGGAATAATTCTTTTCATAAGGCATTGTTGAATACCTAAAGATGCAAATTCTGCAAAGAACAACCATTGCATTTTGACAGGGTGAGTAAATTACACAGGGTGAAAAAAAATCCTTTTTTATGACATAACTTTCTAAATCTGTGTACATCGGTAAAACATGTGTCTAATCTTGTGTTATACAACACTGAGGTGGTTATTTTTGCCACTGGTCATGTTTTAAACAAGAAAATGATATGATAGAAATATAACAGGGTGGTTCAATTGTATACGGTGGATGTATTTCATGACATTTTTTGTGTATTTAAATTCATTTTTCATCATGTGATCAATCAGTACAATAATGCTTTATTTTGTACCGGTAGGACAATTTTAGAAGTGTGAAATGTGTTTATGCTGTAGGACAAATTATGGTTTATTACATTGTATATTCAGGAATTTTTTCTGTGGTATAGGTGCAGGACCCTATTTAAAATGTAGAAATACAGAGGATTGCCTTCATGTGTATAACCCTATTGATTTTATCAAAGGATTGCTGGTTTTAGAAGAGGCTTACACAATATACTTTCTGGCTACACTGTTTTACTAATATTTTGGTCAACTCCATAGCATTAAGACCCACTTGAGCACAGAAGTTTGCTCTTACAGGGTAATTTAATTTCTGATCCACCATGTATTAATAAAGAGAAACAAGAGTATGGGTTTAGTGTCTTAGAAAGGCCACTTGATTCAATTACCAATGACCAGGAAACGATTTACTTGAAAAGTAGTATGAAAAAATCTTTATTAAATGTATTTTGTCCCCGCCGACAAAGTTCGGGAGGGAATAATTAAAATGGGATCCGTCCGTATGTACGTCCGTATGTCCGGCAGTTGCAGTGATAAAAAAAATGTTAACCTGGACGATTGGGCATATCTTTTTTTCTGGATTTGCTAGAGTCAGCCAAAATTTGGTATATTGAGGAGGATACCACCTATCAACATGTAATTCATTCCCCAGGGTTCCTCCCCTGGGTCTGTCGGGGGTAGGGGAAAAAGGTCAACTATTGCACGGAA
>JAMKCH010053149.1:0-11096 GCA_023653785.1 Ophioderma brevispina
GTCGGAAAAATAAATAATGGGCGAAGCGCAGCCGAGCCCATTATTTTTATTTTTTTCAGCCTAGGATACATTATGAGCCCATAGGTGATACTGCAAACCCTTTATTTCTATTCTATTACCTAAAACATCTTGACTTTGATAAGAAAATGTATTTGGGACCCATTCTTGCAGAATAATGGGCATTAAACTGACCAATCAGAATGCTCCATTTTCAATAATGGGCAGCAGAGGTAACAGAATTAAGAATTATGTTACTAGAATAACATACCAACCATCTATTATTGTCTGTTTTCAGAGGATAAACCACCTCTAAATCAAAAGGTCCAAACATGAGATTCCTTAACAGTATCTCACAGAGTAAAAAAAAATCTCAAGAATTTCACAATTCCTGAGCCGAGTGTGAAAACACAGCGCAGGGCCCCTTGTCCCTTCACCAATAGGGGCCATTCTTCGGTCACGTTTGTGACCAAAAACCAGCGATTTTTAACTTTCAACCCAATGCTGTTTTGTCAACAAAACCAATCTGTAATAACTTTTTACATTATTAATAACCTTGAGTCTAAGCCTAACCAAAAATAATATATCCACTTTCACTTGATTGGTTATTTTGTCATGGGGGGAAAATTAAGTTCGGTCACGTTTGTGACTATCAGAAGGTCACACACGTGACCAAACTTTTGGGGGCAACCATGACAAAATAACCAATCTACCAAAAGTGGAAACATTATTTTCGGTTAGGTTTGGACTGAAGGTTATTAATGATGTAAAAAGTAATAACAGATTGGTAACGTTGACAAAACAACATTGGGCTGAAAGTAAAAAAAATCGCCGGTTTTTGGCCACAAACGTGACCGAAGAATGGCCCATAGGCACATTTGCCTACTTCAATTCCCTTAAACCAAATTTCTAAACTACCTCTTAGCCTTGGTCCTTGGGTGGTGCCACATGTGTTGGTGACCTTATGTGACCTTGGTGACCTCATGTGCCGCATGTGACCTTTGTCCCCATTCACATACTGCAACGTCAAACGACAGATGCGTTCAGTAAACACTGTATTTTTTAATGTTTTTGAGAGGAAGGCAAGAAATTTGGCTAAAAACTGCCAAAATAAGTGGCTCAAAAATACAATTTAAAAACTAGTCTAGGTATAAAACCACAAATACCTGTTATGGTCAGGTGCAGTGGTTGTGCTACTAAGGGCAACAGTTGCCTGCAGAACCATTTCAAGAGCCACTGACAGCTGACACAAGGAAAGTTAGTTATCCTAATACATGGCAGCGCACACAGATCTATCACATGACAGCTATTGCACTTATGACCTTCTTACACTCACACAATTTGTAACACCATTAGATGTAATACCTTTGGAAAAATAACCTTTTTGGTATTTCCCATTGAAACATATTTTAAGTTGGCCTTTAGCTTTTTGTTGTCACATGGTTTGTAACTTTCATTTCTTGGTTGCATGAACAATTTGTGTAATAAGCTTATTTGTGTACTCATATAGCTTGTACTAAAAGACAGCTGCTCTATTTTTGATACAAACTGTTTTCAAAAAAACAGACTGGGTATGTATTTATGTATATTGTACTATTAGGGATGTGTTTGCAATTGCTCAAATGTCACACTTTTGTGCTATGTGTATTTTGTTGTGGTAGCAGTATGTTTTTTGCATTTTTCTTAAGCTTTTGTCTAATTTTGCAGATGTAAATATAAATAGTTAATGCTGATCTGTGGGACAGCTGGTGAAAGACCCATATTTCGCTTGAATTAAGATTTAAGACCAGATTTACCTTGAAAGTCCCGACTAGCTTGAAAAGGGTTACTAATGTAGTCTTTAATAATGTAAGATTTAAAAGAATCAAATCTTGATGAAAAATAGACTTTTACCAGTGTAAAAAGGCTAAGACCAGGGCAGGGCTCCATGATTTCAGTAAACAAGAATTATATGGTGCCCCCACAACTGATTAGAATGAGGTCAGAGGTTTAGGTGGTATGGTGGTTTAATCCAAGGGGGTGAAACGCATTCAAAACCAGTCGTCCGTGCTGGGCGCTGACATTTTGAATATTGCACGGAATAATTATCAGTTTGGGTGCTTGTATACACACATAATGTCAATTCGATACAAACAATCCGCCAAAATATCAGTTGTTGGATGTTGGGTGCTATTGGGTGGTTAAATTTTGTCCTAAAAAAAAAAAAAAAAAAAAACAGTTGCCTGCAGAACCATTTCAAGAGCCACTGACAGCTGACACAAGGAAAGTTAGTTATCCTAATACATGGCAGCGCACACAGATCTATCGCATGACAGCGCACACAGATGTCACATGACAGCTATTGCACTTATGACCTTCTTACACTCGCACAATTTGTAACACCATTAGATGTAATACCTTTGGAAAAATAACCTTTTTGGTATTTCCCATTGAAACATTTTAAGTTGGCCTTTAGCTTTTTGTTGTCACATGGTTTGTAACTTTCATTTCTTGGTTGCATGAACAATTTGTGTAATAAGCTTATTTGTGTACTCATATAGCTTGTACTAAAAGACAGCTGCTCTATTTTTGATACAAACTGTTTTCAAAAAAACAGACTGGGTATGTATTTATGTATATTGTACTATTAGGGATGTGTTTGTAATTGCTCAAATGTCACACTTTTGTGCTATGTGTATTTTGTTGTGGTAGCAGTATGTTTTTTGCATTTTTCTTAAGCTTTTGTCTAATTTTGCAGATGTAAATATAAATAGTTAATGCTGATCTGTGGGGCAGCTGGTGAAAGACCCATATTTCGCTTGAATTAAGATTTAAGACCAGATTTACCTTGAAAGTCCCGACTAGCTTGAAAAGGGTTACTAATGTAGTCTTTAATAATGTAAGATTTAAAAGAATCAAATCTTGATGAAAAATAGACTTTTACCAGTATAAAGAGGTTAAGACCAGGGCAGGGCTCCATGATTTCAGTAAACAAGAATTATATGGTGCCCCCACAACTGATTAGAATGAGGCCAGAGGTTTAGGTGGTATGGTGGTTTAATCAGTTTATTGAAAATATGCAAATTAGCTCATTCATATTCATAACCTGTCCAAAAAGTATACAGCACATGACCTCATGTTCTAATACCCTGCCAATTTAGAAGTTCATTGACAATTCAGTAGAGTGGATTAATGAATTTTCTTCTGTCCATCTGGACATCCATCCCGGTATCTGCATGATCACAAATGCCCACAACATGTTGTGGTGGCAAAATATTGGTATTTCAAGATCTGGAGAATTTCAAGCCAAACAAGCTGAACCAACCACTTTGTGGGAGGTTTTATTTCCTGAAAGTAAATACAATTGTTCCAAAATCTCAACATTCAGAACAATGGAAGGCATGTGCCACATGAAAAATGTTCAAAATCAGTGGTCTTATCAATTTTACTGGAGCCACATTCTAAGATACCCAAATTCAAGGTGCCCAGAGAAGTCCTCGATCAATAAATTTGGGTATCTGTTTTTTTTTAATCTGGATTTTTTTAGTAAGAATACTACAGTGACTATGAAAGCCATCTGGTACGTAGGGATATTTCATTATATGTGCCGATAGATTCATGCCAATAAATTCCTTTAACTAAGTTTGCAAAAGTGTGCATGTATCGCAGCATAAAGTTAAAGTACTGGTCTAAAAATCTTCCTGTAGGATGTTTAGTCCTGAGCAGAAGACACAAGCTTTTTATGTCCGATGTCTCACCACTTTACAAAGCATACTGTGATTGGCCATTGTATAGGTCTAGTAATACTTTATCTACCCCATTTGCCAATTATGCTGCTTGCTTGCTTCTTTGGGGATTGGCAAACTACAGGGTGAGTCAAAAAAAACTTGACCCTGATTGTGTCCGCCATTTTGAATTTTTAAATAATATATATCTAACATATGTGGTATCTGCGGAAAGCTTATTTCATTATCTTTAATTTGCTGCAACGATAATTCCAATCGGATACGTATAGGCCGAGCTACAGTCTTTCGAATCAAGAATCTGCAGTGAATAAATAGCCTGATTTTCTTCTGGACACTGATTTCCTTCGCTGAACGCCGTTCATTTCAATGTGAATCCGTGGACAGAGCAGAAAACCGACTACTTGATTCAAACGACTGTAGCTCGTTCCATACCTAACAGATGAGAATGATCTTTGCAGTAAATTAAAGATAATGAACCCAGCTTTCAGATGATACCAAATATGTTGGATATATATTACTTAAAAATTCAAAATGGCGGACACAATCAGGGTCAAGTTTTTTTTGACTCGCCCTGTACATCAATACAAAGTATCTTTTAAATCTTTCTTTGATGATAATCTCCATGAATTAATGGAAGAAATTAAAGCTTTTCAGTTAAAAGGGCTTTGACCACCTGTACATAGGTACATTTATTTTATATGGATAATTTAAAGGTGCAACAAGAGATTTCAAATGACAGGTGTCCCAAAAAAATGTGAAAATTCTGATTTTGCCACTGGTGTAAAGCTTTATATCAACAAGACCCCCATCTGTAAGGATTAAGCTGGGAACTGTTTTTTTGGTACAAATATTGCGAAATTTCTAATTTTGTATAGGAGCAAATACGAAATTCAGCCTGTTTTCTATTGAAATATAAGCATATACAAATCACCTTATGTTCTCATTTTAAGTTCTTTCTGTAACCAAATAAAAGGTAGGGAATCCATTGAGCATCTAATCTATATAAAATCACTGCATATCACAGATAATGTGGATGACTTGAAATTCTCTTGTTGCACCTTTAATGAAATGATGTATCACTCTGTTTGTCTTTAATGTACCACTTTTGGTCAACTTGATTCATGTGCTACTTTTTTAAAGTATGGTTATGATCCTTCTCGTGTATGTGCTAAGAGGTAGGTATAAGTAGGTTTGATAGTAATATACATGTAATAAATTGTTCTTGTCTTCTCATTCAGAGAATAAGTCTTCATTGACATTTCTTGTAAATTGTAATTTAATGAATTTTGTATTTTGTTCAGTCAATGCACAAATAATATTTGTATTAAACATGGAGTTTTCTTCAAAATGCAGCTGTATTAATATTTTTGCTTTTGGTCATAGTGTACTGAATAAAAGGTTAATTCATTTTGAAACCCTTACTCCTTCTGAAAGACCAGCAATTTTTTTTCACATAGGGGGTGGGCATTTCAAATGAAGATATCCAGTGGATTATTCCATTTGGAACCCATATTCTTGTGGAAGACCTAATCAGTGGTTTATAAATGAGATATATACCCAATGGGCTATTCCATTTGAAATCCATACTTAATTGCAGAAGACTTTGCACCTTCCATATCACCCCTATAGAAGGTTAATGTAAGGTCTGGTATATGATTATCAACTGTAATTACAAATGGGCTATTCCCATTTAAAATGCACACTCCCTTGTAGAAGACCTTCTTAAACCTTGCATTATCCCCTGTGGAGTTTAAGTAAGGTCTTTCACAGTGGGATGGATTTCAAATGTAGATATCCTGGGCGAGTTCATTGAAATTTGATACTTCCTGTGGAATACCAGGGTAAATTCATAGTGTACTAAATCAGGTCTGAGATTACACGGCCAGATTTCTCACTTGGTGTACACACATACCTAATCTGTGTAGGAGAGAGTAAAGGGTCCTCATGTGTCCCGTCAGGGATACTCAATAGGACCTGTCATATGCATGCGTACATGTACAAGCACTTCCAGTAAGCGTTGTGTTATGCAAAGCCTATTAGCATAAAGTTTTGCCACCCAACAGCTGTGTGTGATGACCCTAACACATAACATCTGTCTCTTGGGAGGGACTGAAGGAATGAGGGAAGAGGGGAGAAGAAAAGTTGAAAATTCGGTGGGACCGAAACCCAGGGCCCTTCGGGCCCCAGTCCAATGACCCGGGATAGCACACTACGACGGTGTGCGCTGGCCCGGCCAGCGAATTCGTGCCAATATGAGTCTTTGTTTGAGGACATCATCGCTACATGCCAATGAGCATAAATAGGGACTGCATACCCCTATATTTTTTATACTGTTATATATTATCCCCCAAATCTGTCAACTCTTGCACAAAAAACATCAAGTTGTATTACGGCGGGCTAAACCGTCACCCCCCACGATTTTCTAAGGAAATCTGATGAAGAGGGTTGCTGGGTCCCTGGTAGAATGAAAAACGATTTACCTACAAGGGTATCGGCTCTGGAAAGCTAATTGCGGCCAACCAGCACATACTGCCTTGTATAGGGGCATGGTTGCCCAAAAGGCTAGGCCCATCGCCGAAAAATGTGGATTGGCGTCAGGGAAGGCATCGGTCAATTATCTTTGCTCCAAGAAATCCTCACACAGCAGTATTGCTGATGCGTGAGGTGTATCAGGCCACCCCCCGTTAATGGGGACCAAAAACGGGATTTAAAAATTAGGTTTAACTAACAGCTTACAGAGCACGTCGAAAGCATGTCCCACACTGGTACAAATAAAGTTCTCATTACCGTATTTACACAATGAACACTGCAGGTACATTTATATGAAGCTTCCTTATAGTGGGTGCAAATCAAATATTGCATCAACAAATCATTTGCAGAAGAGAGGGTAGGTAGCCAAGCTTCTAAGCACCGA
Organism: Ophioderma brevispina; assembly: GCA_023653785.1. Taxonomy (NCBI): domain Eukaryota; kingdom Metazoa; phylum Echinodermata; class Ophiuroidea; order Amphilepidida; family Ophiodermatidae; genus Ophioderma; species Ophioderma brevispina. The sequence continues at coordinate 6,637 of JAMKCH010053149.1, forward strand.
ACGTCAGCAGGGTATAAGATTGATCAAGCGACACAGGTTTGAGCCCTTCGGAGTGTTTTTTGGTCATCATACTCCTAAAGCGTAGAAAAATTACATAACACACAGCATAAAAAAAGGTACTGCGATGTGGAGTTTTCTCGCTCCTACCCATTGCGCAGGATGTGCCAGGCACCTCATGTTTTAGAGAGTAAGTAAAGCTGTGGTACCATGTGTCAGAGAAGTATCCGGAGTATGTTGTGAAATGTTGCAGACCTTATCAAAAAAAAGTAGTGGATCATTTCCGGGGTCTGTTACCTGTACTCATCACTCTAGTACCAGGGTCCCTTTGAACCCGCAGTCGGCCAGCAAGGAAGGGTAGGCCATAATTCAGCATAGAAACATGTTGAGGCGTTGTCAACAGTGGACTGACCTATCTGATGAATGATATTATTCACTCAACAAATGCAGCCTATATAGCTAGTGTTAGGAACACTTGGGGTAATAGAATAAAATAGAAGTGTTGTGTATGATGTGGGTGTTGTCTATGCATCTTTTGCATAAGGTGATATTTGAGATCTTGACCTCCAAATAGATCTTGACGCAAGTGTTATTCATTTAGAGTGGCATTCTTTGTTAACTTTGGGTGCTGCTAACCATTATAGTATCAATTTATTCCATAAGGTTATCAAGATTTAGAATTGTAAATTAAGTACATCAATCCTTACTTGTCTCATGATGCAGCGGTTGGGTTCGATAACACTCAGGTTTTTTTAGAAAATAACATTTTTCATTATTTTTGCAGTTAGAGAAAAATTCAAGTCCCCCCAAAAAAATAAAACCAAAACGGCCCCTTTAGTAAAGAAGACTGCTCCTGGACAAAGTGGTGCTCAGAAAACAAAATGTGCTGCATGCATGCATGGTCAATTCAACTCATGGGCACATTCATTGCATTTGAGAATGTGGTTTGACAGTAAAGTTTACTCACAAATTGTTTGCATGAAAATTATTTTTGTTGATGTAATGAGTTGATGATGTGAGCTATTCCATTTCAAATCCATACCCCCCTGTGGAAATCTTACACTGAGGGGTGTGGATTTCCAAATGATTTATCATATGACTTTCAATTGTGAACCGCTATATCCCCCTTGGAATACTTCTGTCCCCCTACTGGTATGTCAGTGACGAACCTCTAAGGGGATGTTGAAAGTAGCACAAAAATCAGGTTACAAACTTATTACATATGTTCATACCCATGATCGGGTATTATTTAAGTGATGTCATTGTTTTTAAAAACAAAATGTTGTAGTTGGTTTTCCAAATTTCACTTTAGAATTGGTTTTCAATATTAGTTTTTGTTTGTGTTTTTCAATGCATTCCAATTCTGCTCATGGTTTTCAGTGAAGTTGTTTTATAAGTTTGTATACAGCAATCAATCAGATGGTAAAATCATAGATATGCAATAGTTTTTGGGCATCAGCAGCTAACAAAATAACTACACAAGCTGTATTTTTTGGCGAGTGCAGTAGGCTTGACCCAAGCAGTTGCAATAATTTATCCTAGAGTGCACTTTTAAAATGTTCACAACTGATTTGGAAAAAGAATACCCCACTGCTAAATGTGAGTACATGTATTTAAATTTGACATGCACAAGCATGACATTGATGAACATGATCAAGCATGACATTGATGAACATGATAATCAGCAATGCTTGGCTAATGAGTATCAATTTTGGAACTATGTTATTTATACTATTTATAGACTTCGGGCAATTATTTGCTACACAATATCAATGTTAGTTTGAAATGAGAGAACAGTGTGGGTCAGAGCTCAAAGTACACTGGTCTAATTAGAAACTACACAATATGAAAGACAATGTGTGCATGTGAGCACACAACACATGAAACATGTCCAATTAGTTCCAAGAATAGGGTGATTTCAGGTGCATCATATTGCATATGATTATAGAAGTAGGCAATTGTTAAAAAAAAACTGGCGGGGGGGCTTTTGAAGGACAGCCCAAAGACTTAGCCACTCCACCAATGCTTTAACTGAATGTGGACCAAATTGGAGAGGAAAAGATTTGGACCTAAGGGGGGGGGGTAGCATTCTTACACAACAATTTATTTTTGATCCCAATTTGATTTTTTTTAAATGAAGTGACTGCTTTAATACACCAGTTAACACATGGTTGCCAAGCCAAACACAAATTCAAGCCAATATTAATTTAAGACATTTTCATTAAGAGCCAAAATCAATTTTGTGGGCCGCCAGCTATACGCTGACAGGACCATTAGCATCGTTTGTGCATGTGTATGTGTTGTGTGTGTGTGATGGTTGTGTCACAAATTGGTAAGTTTTTTTGTTGGTAAATTGACCTCAATTGAAAAAGTTTAACTTCATTGGAAACAAAATTCTGTCATAGGTGCACAATGGAATCACTCGTATGTTGATGGAGGTCAAAGGTCATGTTGAAAGTCAAAGGTCATGTGAGGTTCAAGTTGAAAAATGGGCTTAAAAGTTTAAAATTGATCTAAATTGAAAACTTGACGTTTCAATTGGAACCAAAATTTGTCATAGGTGCACCATGCGATCCTCATATTGTTGTGAAGATCAAAGGTCACGTGCAGGGTCAAGGTTCATGGGGCGCCCACAGCTTATTTCTTTGAATATAGCGAGCGCGAAAAAAGCCGGAGGAGAAACGACGAAAAATTCTAGTTGATTTTTTGTATTCTTAAAAATCACATGTAGATGAAAGAATTCTATTTGGCCTTAAGGATTGACAAATGTTTTCATAAATATTATGGGTTTATAGTGTAAATGTATTACTTATTTTGGAGAAGAGTGTTGTGATAGTTTACTGTAAAATGAGTAACAGAATAAATTTTCAATATATTTCAAGTTGGTCTATACTTTGTGCGATTCTTGTGTACATGTACAATTAAAGGGGCATTTTGTGATCCACAGCCTTGTCCCCCTGATTTCCCTCAGAGAAATTGAGATTTTTATGTGCAAATTGGATCTACTCTAGTATAAATTTGCAATCTTGTATTTTCTGTCCGTAAATACCAAGTATCCAATCAAAATATTGATTAGATGCCAATGGATAGGCAGGTTGTGCCCAGGCAAAACAAAACAATATTTATGTTATGACGTCAAAGGTCAGAAATACCTTTTCAACAAACAAAAATGAGCCTTGTGCACAAGTGATCTGAATTTCAAAGTATAACACAGATTATTGATTTAATCAGATTGGTTGAAGAATTTGGTATGTCCAAAACAAAATTACAATAACAACTTTACATGATTTATAAACTAAGATACTTAATATTTCAAGTCCTCTAGTGTCCAGTGTTTACAAGCAGTGTTGCAGTTCAACGATGATATGTCCTCACAGCGAAGACTCCAAAATGACAGCATGCAATAATATTCCAAGGGTAACAATATCCATAGGAATCTTCTGAGTCTTGAAGGTAATTTTGTCCAGCAGTTCAAGACGACAGGGTTAAATAAGTCCCTCGACGACACTAATATTGCACAGTATATCAGTTCAAGATAATCACCACGATTTCCATCTGTCCACAATTTGGAATCCTATTTTGATTCCCAGCAATTTTGGCTTCAAAGACAACAGTAGAATAATTACACCAACTTCGCTCACTTGGAATTATAAATCCTGGCAATAGGTACTGTACAGGTCTGCTACTCATTGCATATTAAAACTAGCTATAACTTTAAGCTACTTGTTACTGGTGGCTGCTGGCAAAAACAACCTCTCCAAACTCTCCATTATATATTGATTTCACAAAGTTCCCAAGTCTTAAAATAGCTATTACCACAGCATCATGCACTAACTGACCAATTGGATTTCACATAAATTACATCATCTGCATTGTATCACTTCATATTTATAACATGGGGAATCCCCAAATTTTGCAATATGTTTTCTTAAAGCATAATCAAGTTGACTCAGTTTCTAAGTTTATCATTCCTGGGAATCCCACTCATCTCTTGCTTGATGTAAATAACAGGTGCATTTTGCACAAACAACACTAGGGGAATTCCCCTTCTCTTTTCAACATAAAGTACTTTTCCTGTGAGAAATCTTTTCTGAAAAAAAATTGAGAAAATATTTTTAATCACAAATACAGTAGACAAAGGACCTTGCTATGTCCACATTCACTACACAGGTCTGCAGTCCAGATTGACAAACTTAGTTAAAGGCTGACTCAGAGATTTTGAAATATAATTATTTGAGTAAAAATTAAATATAGTCATCTAGAACTATAGATAGTCACCTAAAATGTCCAATTCCAAAGTTAAAGATGAATCAGATTTTCTGTTTTCATGCAATAAACATTTATGCACAGTATAACAGTACCATAGGATACCGTGTATAACAAAAATTCCGGATCCGGAATTTTAAAACAAAGTTGTGAGTTTCTATATGAAGAACTTTGAATTGAGCGTAGTTATTTCACAC
>JAMKCH010053153.1:0-11609 GCA_023653785.1 Ophioderma brevispina
GCTATATCGCACAAACACAACATCTTGTTAAAACAGATTTTTTTTCACCACAAAACTATTGTGCTCATACAATTGCAGTGAAAAATCAAATGTATGAACTGTAAAGCTGTTAATCCGATATTGAACAATTCCATTGAACAAATGTTTAAGTCGCATTGATGTTGCCATCTGCAATGAACAAGTCTTTTTCAATATTTTAAACAATGGAAGTTTCAGGGCAATAAAATAAACACTAAAGCAAAACATTACACCAAGTATTATGAATTTTGTCTGGATTTCTGTAATTATAAACACCACATTTAACACAATAGATGTGATGAAGGTGATAAAAAAATAATTGTAAAGATTTACTCCTACTGCCATCTGTTGATATTAATTACAAAGCAATTGACATTGGTGTTAAACTTACAAAATATCAGGAGATCATCTGCACTTATATTGAGTGTACTCATCACATCAATCCAACATTAAAAGGAATTCTGAGGACTACTTAAACATTTAAAAAATATAAAAACATATCAAGGTCTTATAACATGGAAATCATTTTTTTGCACCAAATATGTTGCAGAAAAGACTAAAAAAAGGTCTTTGTCTTTTTAAAGTATTTTGCATGTATTTCGATAGTTGGGATCACTGTCTGTGATCCATGGTTAGGAATCACTGATAGTAAAGGGTTCAAGAAATAACAGAATCTTAGTAGAAATTTGGCAAGATTTGTAGGATCCTTTCATCTTTGGGTTTCTAGCTCTGCATAGTTTCATGGTTCCACTTCTTTACTAGATAGGGTGCAAAGGAGTACTGGAAGACAAAAGGGTCCTCCTATCTCATCGACTACACCATGCATGGAGCAGCACTGTGACACAAGCATAAGTCAGAATCATCTGTAATTTTGGAAATTAGCTTTTTTAAGTATGTTGTTTCAACCATAGAGAATGAGGAAGTTGCTAAGATAACCCAATGCACCTTTATCCTTAACTCTATACCTGGGAAGCTGGGCTAGAAGTAGTCCAGATTTGCTTCAGCAGTTTCATTGTTTTAGCACAGTGAAGCTAAACCATTACTAAAGCTAGCGAGACATAGGCAATTCTGGCCAAAACCTGCCCTTGATTTCTAGACATAATGTCCTGCCTCTAAGCTGTTTTTCAATGAAAATGTAACCCGATATTGGCTGGTCTGCACACAAATGTGTTGGCTGCATGTCACAACTGGACAATATCTTTACCACTAAAATCCTTGGTGTGCGAGGCCCAGGAAATTGCCCAGCACAAGTCTAGGTAAAGGGTTAATATTATTGTCAGAATGTGCCAATAGAGAGCTCATGATGTTGGTGTCACTTGACAACACACTTTCAATCCATTCTTAATCTTGTCAATTTTTTTATCTCCTGTCACATCCACTGAGACTGCCCTTTTTCATTCACCTGTATCAATTTATTATTCATTATTCAGTTGTTATTTTTCATATAAGTACAGCTCATAGTCAATTTACTTACTTCTTGGAATAATGAAGATGCATAAAGAAGTGTTCCATCTCCACCAAGGCATATAATGAAATCAATCTTATCTGATATATCCTCTCCTATAAAATATAAAAGCATATTAATATGGTTAAGAATAGTCAAAAATTGCGAGAGTATTTCCATCTCTGAAAGTGACAACAGTCAGGTTTAGTTACTGAGCCATTTATCATTTCATAACAAATTCAATTTTCTTAGAAGCTGAAGCAATAAATATCACAGCACAATATAACAGTGTTGAAGTGGCATGCTGAGATTTCAATGTGTTTTTTAAATAAATTAACAACTTTAGGCATTTATTTTATGATCCAAACACTCGCCTTTGACTATCTTTTTAAAAAAATGGGTCAACTGCCAATGACAGTATGGTCAGATTGCACATTTTGCACAAAGACGATGCAAAGTTTTTATTCCATATTGAAATACATTTTTGAAAGATTATGGTCAAAGGACATGCAACCATAGTGACAACATTGCATCAGCCAACATTGGATGGGAGTAGGGAAGGGGAAGTTGATTTGTACATAGCTCTGAAAAATATATCATCAGTACTTTCCAAGATTTGTCTTAATGTGCAGATTTTATTTCGTCTGCAAAAAAAATAATTTTGTAATAGCTGCCCAAAAAAGGACAGAAATTACAACACACTGGGAATATTGCAAAGCAAACATTTGCTCGACACAAATCGTACCTCAGAATCAACTGCAATCTATGAAATAAGCTTTTTCCCACAATATCCACTGGGATATACACAAAAGATACTCAAATTATGAAATACACCTTCAATAATGTAACCCAAAACAATCACTCCAAAGTTTCACTTGAATCGCATATAGTTTTGCTACCCTGAGTATATACTTTTGATACACAGTATTTTTGTATTGTATACTGGCCCACTGAAATCTGTGTATGGTATAAACAGGAAGTAGAATGTAATCATATATTTTAGGGATTCCTTTCAATTGAACAAGGATACAACTATATTAAATATGCGGATATAATGTTACTATGGAAAAGGTTTCAGTGCTCCTAAAATACCAATGGTGAAATGTGTACAAGGCTGAAGATCTCATGGTGAACCTTTATCCCTGAAGTCTTTTGTACAGCATCCCTGATTGGCTCATAGCAAGATGATTTATGATATAACCTCTAAGTAACCAATCAAAATAGGTCTACTATATCTGTATGTCTCAAAGTAGCTAATTAGATCATAACTCTGAATTACCAAACATATTGACCGATAAGGGTAACATTTCAGCATGCCTGGATAAAAGGAGAACTTGGGAACCATGTTCCTAGGAAATTTTATCATTTGGAGGAATTTTTGCCATTTAAATAAAGAAATATAAAAGAATTCAAGGGGAATTTTGCAATCTTGGAGGGGAAATTTTGGTTATGTTCCCAGGAAATTTGCTTTTTTTGTCCAGCCCAGTACTTTTATGACACATGTGGTCCAGTGGATGCAACGACCGACTCATATCCAAATGGCGTGGGTTTGAGTCCTGCTGAGGCCAATGTGTTGTGCACTTGGGCAAGGCACTTTACCTCGTTTGCCTCACTCCACCCAGGTGCAAAATGGGGAGCTGTAAGGAATATAGTCCATTGAGCACTGCCCAAAGGTATGAGTATGCCTTGGGCATTTGTATGGCAGCTGACATATTCTAGAAACAGGAATAAATGTAAAGCGCTTTGATACTATGTGAAAGGCACTATATAAATGTGATGTGATCTGGGAAAACCCGTCGCATGTCGCACAGGACAGTTTTGAAAAAATAAAGAAAATACCTTAAATCTGTTATGTTTTACTTTATATTTTGTCAGATTGTATAAGGCATAACTTTTGATATGTGTATCATAGAAGAAAGAAGTAAAAAGTTATAGAAACTTTATATTTCAAACTTTGCAATGATAGTCAAAACTCAAAATATAAATTTTGCACCATGTGGCGGGTTTTCCCAGATCGCATCACAAATGTTGACATTTATTTTACCTTTGGAGATAATTTACCTACCCTGATACAATGTACCCCACATTACCAATATTAACTGAAAGGATTGAGAGACAACAAGTGAAAACTTTGCTTTCCTTAGACTGCCAACCAGTCATAGCCTCATTGATATGGCAGGAACAGTGGATATCTCTCTGAAAATAGCTGAAGCATTGCAAAGGCTTCTTTCCAGGATTAGAGATAATATCAGCCCCACTCTGATTGTGACACTTTCTCTATGTTAAATGTGTTCACCTCTAATTTGATTTGTATGTAATAATTTTTATTGAAATAATAAATAAATCAGTGATTTACAGTGCAATAAGACACATTGACTTTATGCCACAGGACCTCAGACACTTTTTCTGGTCTCTGGGGCACATATAAACATGCCATAAACCATTACAAACTTCCTGGGGAGCAGAACCTTAATCAAGCTACAATAATAAAATTTCTTGGTGAGCACGTTAAGATGAAGTAGCTCTTAACAGGTATAGAACCCTAAACAACCTACAATGACCCACTACAACCACAAGTAAGCACTCCCCAATAACCCTTGGGTTGAGGAGGCAAGTATGGCAATCTTGCATCTCGAGAGCAATACCTGCACACCCAGAGGCTCAGCTTGGTGATCATTCATATTACAGAGATTCAGAGTCCAAGGCCTTATTACCGACTATACTTTGATTACGACCAAATTGGCGGGAATTATTCGGTTGTTATCGTTCCGCGAGTAAAAGTAAACCAAATATACTCGAGCATTTGCACAGAATTGCACGCGCCATGCATAATGTACACACTGCGTTTCTTGCGTTGTCTTGCGCCTAAATTATTCCATATCTGTTGACACTGTTATTAGGCCCGCCTATTTAGTGGTAATCATAGTATAAGCCAACAGGTCCAAATAAGCATTTTTTTTTTATGAATGACTGCCCAATTAATCTTAAAAAGTATAAAATAAATTAGCATGTCAGGAAAAATTACCAAACAAATATGAGAAATTTAGAAACTGGAGAAAACGTGCAAGCAGAAGCATGCTCTGGAAAATGCAACAAGACATCAAGATGAAGCCTTGGGCGATCCCCTACTGGGAATCAAACCTGAGACCTCAGCAAGTGAAGATCCACTACACTATTTACTCCCTGTTCACTGCTGAACTATAGAATACCCAACCACAATTATAAATATCCATTGTTCTCTAAGAGACATATCAGCTGAATGCATCATTAGGGTATTTTAAGTAAATCCAAGGCTTTTGTAATATGTGATGCACAGGCCAAATCAGTCCCTTTCACATGATTTGGGCTAAACAAGAACAGCCCACTGAAAAAAATTTGAATTACACCCTCCCTCTTTTGGAAGATTAAACTAAGTTGTTACAGCGGTAATGTATAGATGTAATAACAAATTCAGAACTCCTAGCATAGACTCAACACACGAAATGGGAACAGTGCATAGTATACATGATACATGCTTGAGTTCACAGATAGTTGTTTACAGCAGGATCTCTTTCACACTCCGATGAGTGTGCACAAAATCCGAATCATTCCACATGACCCAACATGAAGAATTCATATTTCACTGATCAAACACTCTATCTTATAGAAATGTCATCTACAGCAATATGCAAACAGGGCTAGACAAGTAGGAAAAGCAGATTATTATGTCATGTCCTCAAATACCTATAGTTTGGGCATTTAAAGCAATAATAGCCCGTTTTTTTCAGAAGCACCCCCAATTTTCAAAGTTTTTGAGATATTTGCACCAGGGCTGGAAAAAATGCAGATTTCCCGGGAAGATAGTCACATTTTCCATATATTTCCCAACATTTTTATGTATTTCTTTATCTGAAAAGTCCAAGATTTCTCTCCAAATGGTCAAATTTCCCAGGAAGGAGCTTCCTAGATTCCCCACTTTTTCCCACCATGTATTGCACAGTTGTGTGGGTAATTGGCTGGTAAACTATATCCGAGAATAGTAATAGTTATAGTAGTACATGTAGTAGTAGTAAAACCAAAGTTTTAAATCCGGTTTTAAAAAAAAAAAAAAAAAAAAACCCCAGAGATCAAAGGTTTCTGCATGGCACATGCGAATATACCCGTGTTTGCTGAACACAACTGTGCCGTCTAGTATTTATCTCTTACACTATCCATGCTTACAAATACAACAAGCATGGTGAGCAGATATTATCTGCCAACGAGTACATTGTGAGTACACACAGTGGCACAAAAGTTGGGATAGTAATAATATATGCCAACGTAAGGGAAAGAAGTTGCTATAAAGCTGCTATTGCCTGGTGTGACATCATCGAAGCACAATAGCCACTTTTATTAGCAACTTCAATGCAATGAATTATCAAGAAAGTAGTCTTCTTTGCATATCCACAAGTCATTGGTAATGGCTTGTATGTCAGGATTTATTCAGCTGAGTAAGCTGATCCGGGGCCGTGTGTATCCATGATATGGATGCTCCTAACATGGCCCACTTTGAGGCTGGGGTGGAAATGGAATGGGAACAGTCAGGGGATTTCACCCTACTCTTATTCGAAACTGGCTGCGATATGTACAGTTATGACTCTCTGTACACAGGACCGACTGCTTAACGTCCACTTCAAAGGAGGGGATGCTTTCATGATTCATTTGCCCAATTCCAAGCGAACCATGGAGGAGAGCAGTATTCTGTATTTAATCAATAGCTGGTATACAGATCAAATCCAGAATTGGGTACCCGAATAAATCCCAGCAAGTGGCCCCACCGGGATTCGAACTCAGGATTTTTTGGTAAATTTGTACCACAGATAGTAGGAATATTTTATGTCAAATAAATCATCTAATAGCTCTCCAACACACTCTCAGTTACAACACATTTCTTTAAACAATTTCCAGCAATACCTACCTTCTTTAAATGTTTTCATCTTGCCCTTGATGGAGTCATAATTTTCATGCTGTAGTAAATCTTGGTCTTCAAGTACTTTGGCTTCTACATATATAACCAGATTTTTTTCCTGCAAATAAAGTGAACAAAACAGGATGTCACATAAATCAAATTATTCATTTATCAATATAGTTTTCTTACACAAACACAATGTGGCAGTTATCACTACACCTTTCCCTCTGGTTCATAATTCACTTTATTTATTGTTCTGTATTTTTAAGGGGCTGCCCAAAGTTAGAAGCGTAACCCTGTACCCTAATTTGCAGTAAGTCCATCCCCAACCAAAATTAAGCAAAATCAAAAGTAGTTATATACGTTCAGCTTCTAGACAGTCTTGAGCAGTTTGCAGTTTAGACTTCCTATTCTTTATACCCCAATTTTGGCCCACAACTCCCATACTTTATTTCTATAACAAAAAGTTGGGAATTCAGTTTTCAAGATCATAATAGGTACAAATCAGTTCCAACAACCCAATTTGCAAACACACACAAAAGACAAAATCAAAACAAAACAAAAAAAACCCAACTAGAATTTCGCGGTTCTCGGCTTTCGCGCTCGCTATATTCAAAGAATATAAGCTGTGGGCCGCCCCATGACCTTTGACCCTGGCACGTGACCTTTGATCTCATCAACATATGAGGGATCGCATGGTGCACCTATGACAAAAGTTTGGTTCCAATTGAAGTTAAACTTTTCAATTAAAAAAAAAAAAAAAAAAAAATTTTGGCCCACAACTCCCATACTTTATTTCTATAACAAAAGGTTGGGAATTCAGTTTTCAAGATCATAATAGGTACAAATCAGTTCCAACAACCCAATTTGCAAACACACACAAAAGACAAAATCAAAACAAAACAAAAAAAACCCAAAAATCAGTTTTTGTTTTCAACCCCCAAAGATTGCCATTTTGTGTAGTACATCCCTGTGAGTGTCATTGGGTGAAACATTGGAATTGATATTAACACTTACTGTGCTCAAGTGATCGAGATCTCGATCAATACATGTGGCAGGTATTATAAAATGCTGCCTTTGTGTGCATTAGAGGTGTTAAAGTTTAATTAACAATTAACAATGTTTGGTATAAACACACACAAAATCACACACTTACTTGTAGCAACCAGGTTGATAATTCTATAAACGGTGGTAGTATAGAAACATCCATTATTTTTTTGAAAAAAAAAAAAAAAAAAAATCAACATATGAGGGATCGCATGGTGCACCTATGACAAAAGTTTGGTTCCAATTGAAGTTAAACTTTTCAATTTAGATCAATTTTACATTTTAAGCCCATTTTTCAACTTGACCTCACATGACCTTTTACCTTTCAACATGACCTTTGACCTCATCAACATATGAGGGATCCCATTGTGCACCTATGACAGAAGTTTGGTTCCAATTGAAGTTAAACTTTTCAATTTAGATCAATTTTACATTTTAAGCCCATTTTTCAACTTGACCTCACATGACCTTTGACCTTTCAACACATCCCATTGTGCACCTATGACAGAAGTTTGGTTCCAATTGAAGTTAAACTTTTCAATTGAGGTCAATTTAAAAAAAAATTAACAATTTGTGACACACACATACACACATCCACACATACACACGCACAACGGATTGCTAAGTGGTCCTGCCAGCTATAGCTGGCGGCCCACAAAAATCAGTTTTTGTTTTCAACCCCCAAAGATTGCCCTTTTGTGTAGTACAGCCCTGTGAGTGTCATTGGGTGAAACATTGGAATTGATATTAAAGTTTAATTAACAATTAACAATGTTTGGTATAAACACACACAAAATCACACACTTACTTGTAGCAACCAGGTTGATAATTCTATAAACGGTGGTAGTATAGAAACATCCATTATTTTTTTGATGATCAGCACAGTCAATGGCGTAGATTTCCACATCAGTCTTTGACTTGACGGGTCTGTAACTTGCCTACAAAAATCAAGAGCACAAAAATATTACATATGCTATATATATATATGTTCACTCTCTGGCAAGTGCAGAAGTGTGAGGAACAGTTATGAACTAAATTACCTTAATTGTAGTCAGCAGTTATGGCAGAGCCTGATATTGAGGCAGTTGCTACCAGCTTCAGGCAATTTTTTAATGGTTACACAACTTATCACGCTCTGTGTTTATGTGGCATCTCCTCCACATCTAGTTTTCCATTTGATCTTTTGTACCAGCTTTTGTGTGCCGAGATGAAAATTGATTGATTGATTGATTGCAACAGATGGTTACAGCCTTTTTCTCAGCCATTTCCAACCTAGTTGGCAAAAGCTACACACACCTACTTCAATATGGGCTCTAACCTCACATTTGAAAACTTTAGCCGTCGATCACAGTCCAGGATGATAAGAGACCAAAAATTTTGTCTAATGACGGGCTATTAATTATTATGTGACAGTGATCAACCAACGGGAGTATTGACGGGAAGTCGCCCCACCTTTCATAATTCTTGTCCCCTCCTTACCCCCAAATGAGGTCAGAAGAATAAGTTGAAGTACTATAGTAGTTCAACCCTCGTGTCACAGAGGAAAATTTTTGGACAGCGGCACTTAGTTAGGAGAGAGGCAGAATATGTGTCCTGATTCACCTGTTTCTGAACGAACTAGGATAATCTGGCCTTTTATGTTAACATCATCTTTACCGGTTTCACACCACCAAATAAATGGCCATTGGTTTATGTACAATGGCCTCTAATTAACAACGAATTTCTCATTAACAAGCGACTCAGTTGCTTTAATTATGCATTACCTTGGACTGCTATAACCATCTGGGCATCCATTCATTCAAGAAGAATCCATAAGTTGACCACGAGTTTTCGAACTACTGAAGCATGAACACGAGTTCGATACCTCTGAACTGTGGCTTCTAGTCACAATATCTATGGGATGGGTGTAAATGTATTACTGTAAGGACTCAGTAGACGCCCCACACACCTTTTGCTGATATTTTGCTGATTTTTACCTTTAAAATAATTCTAACACAAAAATGGCCGAGGAAGTTCCAGTTTCTACTATTTTTCAATTTGAACTTAACTCACTTTTTTTTACCTTTTTCCCAAACCTTTTCGGCCAAGGGTACCAGACCAATCTATTTAGTGGTGGAAATCTACATACCGGATATCCTCTAATAAACGCCCCGGGGTGTTGCATTTTTCAAAAGGGGGCGTTTATTGGAGGTCATTTGTTTTTCCCCATTATAATTTACATTAAAGGAAACATCGGCAGCACCCTCTGCTAGCTGCCAACTTTAAAATTACCTTTCAGTACACAGAAATCCTATTTGACAGGTCCGTCTTTGTTTTGTGAGTTTCAACCTTGTTTTTCCCAAAGATGACGCCCTACCGCTGTGCAAAATAATGTGATGATTCGGGAGATTCGTTGTACCTACTTACCTGTCTCCCCGTGATGTTAGTCACTTTGTAGATCAACTCCAGCGATCATTCAGTGGCAAAAGGTCGAGGACTATCACACTAAGGACCGCACTTTACCAATCCATTTCAGCTGTATATATTCCTCTTTAAAACATTGTTTTCTTGCTATTTCTTTCCTTACTACCATTAATTTACTCTTAAATATCACTTTCCATAGTTTCGCCCAATGTACAAGCGAGCCATGTGATCGCAACAGAGGAAATACTGCCGCCGAAAGGCTGTGAAACTACCATTTTGATGGCTGTACGACCTGACTTACGTATTTGTTTACAAGAGCTTCCAATCAAACAACCGCATTACGATGTAACTTACCGACGCAAGGTCAAAGGATATCGGTCATTATTTATGTCATTGGGTCATTGGGTCAAATAGTTTCTATTACTGGCGTTGTTTATCAATTCAAGGTTATAATATTGATATTTGCTCTCTTAAATCCATAGTTTTAGGGGTAATTCGGTCCAATTCGTACTTCGTTATTTTGCACTTCAAAACACATTTAAACAAAATACGAGATATCCTACTATACAAGTGGCGCTCAGCCTATATGGCATGTACCGGTGCTCTCAGAAAATAGGATATCAAAAAACATGCTTGCCCTTTCTAATTTGGCCGCATCACACAGACGAAAGTCCCTGATATTTGTTAACCGCTATATAATACTTAGAATTATTCCTTGCACAATATTTGCATTAAAAGATGCAGTTTTCAAAGCTACACTTACAAAGGTGGTATCTTTGCTGTAATTTATCCCTGTCCTTGTTTGGTTGTGGACAAATTGGGGAGTTTCAGGCCGACCTTCAATCAAAACGTGGGGGCGTTATTTGAGGGTTTTTTATTTTTTCATGTAAAAAGTAGTGGGGGGCGTTTATGAGAGGGGGCTTTTATTAGAGAAGATACGGTAGTTTTCACACCACCAAATAAATGGCCATGGGTTTAGTACAAAATGGCCCTAATTAAAACGTGGAAAAAGTAGAACAGGACAATGTGGTACATCACTTGACGTATGTCCAACAACTGCTATGTTCTAACAGTTAAGGCATGCTGCAGCCTTAGATCACAGCTAATTGGCATATAGGCTTGTGGTGACCTGCTCCACACACAGCCAAAAGATGATGAAGATATTCAAATCTAATATCCGGGTTTATGTCAGAAGGACCATGATATCTGTCATTTGTCATTTGTGTTCTTATTAAGTGTTATACTTCAAATCTCACATGTGGCAGCGATTGCAGATGGGGTCTCTTCCCAAACCCTAGAAATACGATATATTTTCACAAACAGGCGCAAACCAACAAACTCCACCTTTTGTTTTTTATGTAATTCTACTATTTTTTTATTAAACAGTTATTTAAACGAGAACAGATTTCAGCCATATTCTACAATACGTTATGGGGTTTACATATTAGACGAGAACAATCTTTTAGCAAATTTCCCATTTTTTAATCTGCTTAGTATTTTACACTTCATTAAAAAATAAATATAAGAATAATTCATAGATGGGCTGGAAGCAAACAACTATTTGTTTTGGGCCTAATTAGATATCCCTCTCTACTCCATATGAACTTTGTATCGAGTTAACTGGTGCATATCATGCAAAGGCAAAATGATGCTTAATTAAAGAGCAAGAGTTTAGCCCATATCGCGTTGTAATTCATTATTTACATTACACGGATAGAGATTTTCACTTTCAATTTTAGGATATCAGGAGGTACTTGGCAGGTAATGGTA
>JAMKCH010053154.1:0-11052 GCA_023653785.1 Ophioderma brevispina
GGTCCTCACCCATCTTTATTTGTCACATGCATTTCGGTGAATAAAGATCTATTCAGACGGCCGAACATGCCTATTACCCACATCTGTTTTCCCCGTCTTTCTTGGCGTGTGTAAGATAAAGAGTTCGGTCACGGATATAGATATATATATATGCCTATATATTAATATATTATATCAGAGGGTGTTTTGAGTCAATCCCACAATGCACCAGTTTTGGGAAATTTCACCTCAATGGGGTCATGTGATCACATAAAAATCCTATTCTTAACAGATAAAAACCCTGGCTTTAACGCTCATTTTAGCCCACAAAGCGTTATAGACTTAGGGAATTTTTTGCATGATTATGAAATGTCTTGTTCTTAAACTTTTGGAAAATTTTTTATCCCTAAGTACTGACATGTGTTTAGTACAGTACGGTATAGACACGTTGCTATGCATCATGGGATTGATTCAAACACCCTCTGATATATACAAAAGAAACTAGAATTTCGCGGTTCTCGGCTTTTGCGTAATGCGTCCAATCACGATCCTTTTCATCCCTGCCAAAAGAGATCGTTATCTAGAAATAGGTTTCACGATGACCACGATGCGCTATCCATAACTCATATAAGGAGTAGGTATTTAAGAAGTAGTGTAGTATTTCTGTCCAACAAAATCATATCGTCGTGGTCACGACATATTGTTGGATCTGATTTTTGGTCAAATTGAGTTAGTAGCTGATTCTGATTGCATTTTATTTACTCTTTAATTGTACCCAAAAATAAAAGTAAAATTACATCTCCTACCCAAAATAGCCCCTTTCGAATAACACCCCTTTGTATAAAACGGGTTTCACAAACAATCGAATTCGTATTCAATAGCTTGGCGTGTCCAAATATCTCAAAGCAAAAACTAGATAAATTGCGAACGAATACGTATTCGCTGGGATTCGCTAGCGAAGTGTTATGGTGTAATCCGGTGTTGAAGTAACCATTGTCCGGCGTACTCATAGTCCGGGAACAATGGTGAACAATAGAGCAATCGATTCAGTTGAGTCTTTACGCAACATTAGTTTCACGCTTTATTCCGTTATCGTCTATGGAGCCCCGGACTATGGCTCCCACCGGACTATATCTGCTTTCACACCGGTCGTTACTATGTCAACTGGATCACGCTTTGAGTCCTGCACCACGATTGAAATGATCACTACACAAAGTCTACGGCCTGCAATAACATTCCAAAAGGTGCGTGATCCAGTAACCAGGGAGTTATGTAACCACTTCGATGGCGAATAGAGATTGCTACTTCAGTGATCATAATCGATGATAGGTCGGTCAAGATCTAAGACAATCGGTGAAATTTAGCTTTCTACACTTCATGAGGAATTTGTCATGTAACTTCACAATTTTGTGGTTTATGTTACTTAGTAATTGAATTTTTTTATCGTGAGAAAAAAAGTTTTGTGTTTTTTGTGATTACAAATAAATCAAATTTATTACTTTTAGGGGGACATAGTGACATATTAACCCTCGCCGTACCAAAGTGGGGGGGGGGGGGGGGGGAGGGGTAATCCATCCCAGGTAAACATTCCTCTGGTGCGCAAAAAACGTTAAAAACTTTAGTATAATCTTCCATATAATTGTTTTCACATCCTTTCCGGTCATTTTGACGAAACAATTGTGAAGGTAGCACCATCACTTGGGTTAGGGTATCCGACCTCTGGCACATTATTCGCCTGCAAATGATACTGCATTACACGCATTCATAAGTAATTCAAACTTTCAAACGTCGTTTTCTCGGAACTATAGCATTTAGGCTGGTTCGACTGTATACAGAACCCACGACGATATGTGCCACCAAACGATACACTTAAACGATTAGTTTCCATAATAAAATTGGAAACCAAATTAAATTAAAACGATGTTGCAACAACTGAAGCCATAGGACATCGCATACGTAGTGTTTGACCGAATAACATAATCAAAACTATAATTTTTGGGAGTCCCCTTTCCTCGGGCAATAATTTGCAAGTATTTAAAATATAATCAGATTATCAGATTAACTTTTAAAGGGATAAGCAACGATTTGCTTAACCGAAACATCGAAAAAATAATCAAAATTCGTATTTTGGTATTTTTGTTACTGACATAGATGTGCTAACATAGCTTGCAAGTGGTCGGCTTGAAATCCATGTATTGAAGATAAGGCAGTACTTTTGATATGAGTCTGTAATTTCTATACGTGCGTATCAAAATAACGAATTGAGATCAAAAAAGACTTTCCGTGTGAATATCCCAGATTTATAAGCGTAATATTGTGCACCATGACCTGTACAGTTTGACTTAAAACATAAACATTATTAATCTTTGTTTATTCTGTACTGGTGTAAATCACAATCAGCTGTTTAGTGTAGATTTTCAGACGCCATCGCTGTATATCTATTTGAGGTATAAAGTTTGAAAAGTTTCCTCGAATGCTTGCATTTTGTCACTATTTGGTGTTTTTGTTCCTACATTAGTTATAAAATTATGGAATTGTACAGACTTATCTTTGATTTATATAAGCTGAAAATGCATTTCTATATTTTTCTATTCTCATGAAGTACCGCTGCAACCCCTTTAATGTTGACCCCTGTACAAATTGAGATTGACCTTTTGTACCATTTTAGTCATTTTTACGCTATAACTCCAAACCAATAGTCGTAAGTGGAACATTGATTTGATTGGAGCATTTTAAACGCATGACTCCTGTGTAACCTGAAATTGGCCCCTATTGAAAAGGTGATACAATTTGAGAGTACTAACTACCTATAGAATTGATCAGAGGGTGTTTTGAATCAATCCCATGATGCATTGCAATGTTCCTATACTGTACCATACCAAACACATGTCAGTACTTAGGGATAAAAAGTGTTCCAAAAGTTTAAGAATCACAAGACATTTCATGATCATGCTAAAAATCCCCTAAGTACTAGCGCTTTGTGGGTTAAAATGAGTGCAGAAGTCAGGATTTTTATGTGTTAAGAATAGGAATTTTGTGTGATCACATGACCTTATTGAGGTGAAATTTCCCCAAATTGGTGCATTGTGGGATTGACTCAAAACACCCTCTGAGAATTGATATAGAGGGGTAATACTAATTACCAAATGTGTTAAGCCTTTTTCTGTAGGGGGAGGGGGGTAAAACGAACTCCTTAAAATAAAGCCCTATGATATTCTGCTCCTACTCTAAATATAGATGTTTCGTGAAGCTTTGAGAGCTGTACTGCTAAACATTTATTTCATCTTTTGACAAAGAACGTTTGACACTGCCCGCACGTGCATCATGTCGATGGTTGAAAATCAGAAGGACGTAACTCAACACTGAAGAAATATTAAAGAATTTCTTTAATTCTGCTGTAATACTGCTTTTGAGAAATGTGATGTTTAATATTTTCTACTAAGCAAATCTAATCATTACTCAAAATGTAAACATCTCATAAAGCTATATATATGGTACTGTAAGCAAACATTATATAAACTTTAGTAAAGAAAGAACCATTTTTATTATTATGAACAGCAGAATTAAAGAAATTCTTTAATATTTCTTTCAGTGCTGAGCTACTGTGACGCGATCAATATTCTATATTAATTCGTCTGCCCTGGATGTTCTCATGGAAAATACAAGGTATGTCAGGGCCCAGGTGGTGTGCCAAATTGTTTGCTTAATCAGCAATTGGCTCATTATTTGATGAATCGGTTAATAAGGTGCAACGAGAGATTTCACATATCAAGGATGTCCCTTAAAATATCGAAAGTTCTGATTTTTGCCCTGATGTAAAGCTTCAATCAAAAAATTACCGATCTGATAAGGAATAAGTGAGAAGAAACGGTTCTTTGGTACAACAATTGGGAATTTCTAATTTCGTATGGAGCCAATACGAAATTCGCATCTATTTTTGAAATTTACATTGATTATAATAAAATCAAAAAATCACCATTTTTTCTCTCTTTAAGACATTTCGGTAGCATAATTACAACGTAGAAAATCTATGAGTGGTCTAAGGCTATATGAAATAATATTGTGAAACAATATTTGGCGTGCCTCAAAATCTCTCGTTGACTAAATTGTATCTCTGAGGGAAGTGGGGAAGTTTGGGATCCCATAAAAACGGTTTAACCCCGCCAGAGTCTGGTCCTAAGCCCAGCGACCTCAGAGAGTCGTTGTATGATGCCCGCCCATGACAGTGTGTAGTTCAGGAAATTCGTCATGACGGCGCTTTCAAGGTGCACTTCTCGCTCGACCTTTATAAACCACGTTGATTACAATATGGGGGCAGTTCTCAACATGCTGTTTTTTTATTTTTAACAGCTATACGACTTTTTGATGTCAACCCTCGATGTAGAAAATAATATTAACCCTCGTCTACCGAAGGGGGGGGGGTGGTTAACCACCCTTCATTCAGGTTTTTTCCACCGGCTTGTTTATAGTTGTATTTTACTAAGACCGATCTTCCAACAATGTGACCAAGCCGTCCCTTAGCCATGGAGAGAGGCCTACTCCCAATGGAAAAACTATCGGTAGAGTTATTGGACTGAAAAAAAGGCCACCACAAAAATAATTATGTTAACCCTATCCATTGACCTGACCTTAACGTTATGTACTCAGACTGTCCCTGATTTACCATTTACTTACTCCACCACACTGCTGATTCTTCATGAAGAAAGTAATAAAAATAATGAATGTGCCTCTGCAATGATGGTAACTAGCCATACTCATTGATTTAAAGATTATAGCTTTGTGATTCCATTCACTTGCCGATTTCACAGGTCGCGATTTCAAAGCCTTTTCATTTCAACTAATAAGCAAATGATTGCGATCCCGGCTCGTTTTAAACTTTCGCCATTTGAACATTCAAAATAGCTGCTTCATTATTCAAAGTATTCAGAATTGGTCGGTTTGTTAACTAGGTTTTCACAGGGCAGCTTATACTTACTTACAAGACAGTTCTACCTGTTCAGAGTATAAATGAACCGAAGGTGGGACAAAAGTGATATCTTTGGGACAATGGCACATTATATACAGGAAGGACAGTACATCTTTTACTTTGTTGATCATCATCCCGGCCCATCCCAGCACCAAAGTTCGTCTTCAGAAGAAACGTACTATAAAACCCCTTTTTTTGGTGCCAAATATTGTAATGAATTGATAAATTACATGTTCCGCTCCCTTTTAATTCCACAACCAAAACACCACCGAGGGTATAGGTAAGAACCCGGGTGATCCCAAAGTGATGGATAGGGGGGGGGTGGTGGTAACCACCCCCTCCGGAAGAGAAGTACCAACATGCTAACACAACAAGGCAAAATCACAGACACTTGATTTTGGTTACCAATAGATAGCTTATGGTCTCCTTTTCCATGATACCAAAATGAGTACCATGCCTGCATTAGTAACAGGACGTCATAAATTCGAAATCAGCAAAACTGCCATTGCCATAGACAACTACACACACAGTGAAAAATTCAATTTTTCGTTAAAAAGGTGTAGGGAAAATTTCAGATTTTTTCATGCGGTTTTTGCCTTACTTGATGGGAAATGACTAGTTTTATATAATAACCGGCATTTTGGAGCTATAATAAGGTGTTTGAGTCGCCCTAAAAATTGGAAATATCAATTTTCACCCCATATTCAGTATTTTCGTACTTTCCTCAAACATATGACGTCATGCTGACGTCATAATGGGGATGTTAGTACTTTTTTGGTACCAATTGAAAAAAGAAAAAACCTAAAGCGATCCATTGTACCAAATTACAGGCATCGGGTGTTCAGTAACGAAAATCACAGGGGGTGGTACCCCCCCCCCCCTTCGGGAGTTTTGTTACAAAAAAAATGGTCAGGTAGAAGAGGGTTAAGGAACCCAGAATGGAAATTTTATGATACAGTGGCCATTTACAGTTGCTACTGCTTATACACGTTGTTGTAGATTTTTCTTTATCATGTTTATTGTTGGACACTATACCTTTCAAGTGGTGCTTAGCCTTGATGTTAAAGCATGTTTGGAGATGAGGAAGCATCTTATTTGATTTGATTTTTCCTGTTTTTTTTAATTTTCAAATTATTATGTTTCAAACAAATGCAAAAACACATACGTATATACAGAATGATCCCACTCACCATGTGCATCACTCCCTACGGTGTAATGCGGTATAGACCAAAGAGGTTCTATATAATAGCGAGTCAAAACGTTAAGTAATCTTTAGAAATACACGTCTCGCATGTTTTGCCGACGAAAAAGAACTAGAGTACCAACAATAGAAGCAATGGCTGCCTCCGCTCTTCCATACTGGGGGTGCCGTTTTTTGTATATTAATATACACTAATCGGTATGATACAAATTAATGTATGTGTTAGAGATGGCCAGGTGTAATAATAGTCGTCCCTGGATGCATTGTGCTCAGATACTCTTTTTCTCATAATGCAATGCGCGCTTAGGTGAAAAGAGTATTCATTGAGGCGGTTATTTAAATTAAAACGACTGATGTGTCATTTCATTCGTTGTTTGGCCATGTGTAGAGAAAAATTTAACCACCAATAGCACCCACTCAACAACTGATATTTTGGCTGATTGTTTATGGATTGACAGTATGTGTGTATACAAGCACCCAAACTGATAATTATTATTCCGTGCAATATTCAAATGTAGCGCCCAGCACGGACGACTGGTTTTGAATGCGTTTCACCCCCTTGGTATAGACTGTGTCCATGTGATGACGCGTATAACGTCAATCAACTATTCCGCCCATCGCCTTGACCACTCTTTAGTTCACCGGCAAACACGCTGTTGGGGAGAAAATTTACTATAATTACGCTACGCATTAAATAGGCCAAAAACTATTGTTATTGATGCATACTCAATTTCACGTGCTGCTCTTGCATTTGTGTTAGAAGTGGGCAAGTATTTTTTTTTGGGGGGGGGGATTAAAAGGCCGCTGGATTGGTTTATACAGCGGTTTTACCCGGTATCAACTTTTAAATGCCCAGTTTCTGCATGGAAGGCTAGGAGAGAAGGAGAAAGCTCTTCCCTAATTACATTACGCAACGCCGATTATGCCAATTATATCACTTGGCACTCATTGTAAAAGCTATACCAACAAAGGGCCCTTCTCGGCAGGGAGGACTCTTTCATGTTTTTTTTATTTTTCCATTAGCATCGCCACATAAGCTTGGCACGCTTCATTGAACAAGATATGACCTATGCGCAGAAAGGTATATCCCCGATGCGCATGGTTGTTTACATGTGGGAGACGAAAAATAAAGAAATTGAGTCGATTACAGCCGAAATTCCTGAGTATTTCCTTCAAAAAAAATCGGAGATAGCATTTTCCTAAGATGCATGAGTTTACATTGATTTAGTTTTTGAAAACTTGGATGTTTTGAAACGCCGTATTTTTTTAAAGTATGATATTTGGAGACGAAATCTAACTTGAATTGGGAAGAAAAATGCGGTATCTTAAGCAATGACACCAACCTTTGGGGGACGCCGGAGTTGCCCGTTTTTACTCATTGGTCCCGAAGTTGGTCATATTTACCACATAATTGTAATGTTAGTTAAGCAGATAATGGTTAAAAATTGTGCATTTTGTTATAAAAGCATCAAATTTGGCCGAGAGGTAGAGAATTAAGTTTGGAAAACAATTGGCTATGGAACCACCTGCACAGGTCAAGTTCAATGTCACCTAGAGGTCACAAAAGGTCAATTTAGGTCAAATACATTAACACATGCAAAATAAGGTTGCATAACTCTAACACATCATAAAATTTTCATGGTTCTATTTGTGACATACATTTCGACTTAATCAAAGACGGTCTGCTTCCATTTAAAGGGACACGAGATTTTATGAGGATACAAATTTGTTATAAATTTGCGCTTTGTTGTAGAATATCAACCGAGGACATTTCGTTGGTTTAATGAACAAAGAAAAGAAAACAAAACACTAAGTTTTGAACTCCCCTGCTGTCCTGATCGGCCCCATAACAAGCATACTCGGATATCTGTCAAGCACAACAGAAAATACAAAAGCATATTATTACATGAAGATGGCTTTTCCGGCTTATTGTCCCTCCAGGTTTGATTTAATATATTGGATAAAATTGTTTTTAACAAATGGGAGGGGGGCATATTTGCTGGATGTTCTCTTATCTCTAAGCTTAATACATTAACATAACCATGAACATTCATTGCAGAGATACAGGACATAGCTCACTGGGGAAACATTTCGGTGATTTGTTTGAAAATGCTAAAAGTCCATTTCACATTTAATCGTCCAAGCCACAAAAATGGAACCATCGGATTTATAATATGCTCCTTGAGACTGAATTTATTCTTTCTGTATTCATTCATTCCTAAAAACATGAATACTATGAAATAGATTTTGATGCCTACCTTGCAAATAACAACGTACTACGAGATCAATGTTAATGCTGAATGCATGTGCATCAACAATGCATCGATGTACATTACAATGCTCTGGTAAATATGGCGATGGACGTCCATTTTAACAATACTTTGTATACGGATCATGTGCTTGAAACATGTATTTTCTCTGAAGTGAAATCGGATATCGCCAAGGGTCTCATTTATTTCACCAAAAATGTGGCCAACTTTCGGACAAAATGGGAGAAAACAGCAACTTCGACACTGGGAAGTGGTTTTGGCCCCCCATTGTTTAGATACGGCATTTTCTTCCCAATTGCAACTTAGATTTTGTCTTCACATTACTTAAGAAAACGGCGCTACAAAACCTCCAAGTTTTTAAAAAGCGCGGCGCCGAAAAAGTACGATTTTTAAAACTAGAATCAATGTAATCATCTTATTAACATGCTATCTCGCCTTCTAATAAATGACCACAAATGATCCGAAATGATCTTGTTTTACCTTGAAGATGATTGACGGTGACGTGGTTCCATGCTAAAAATAATCAATACTCGAGTCTATTATTTAAACATTTTATGCCCATTTCAATGCTTTTAAAAGAAATGCACAATTCTTACAATATCTGCTTAACTATGTACAAATCGATGCAATTTTGATAATGCACCTGCTATCATCATCAATATCGATCTCGTGTATGTATTAGTTCCAATACAATAGTTTTACGACCTTTTTTACGAGGGCGGCGATGATCATCGGTCACAGGGATTTGGGAAGAGCTTCTCCTTCTCTCCTACCTCCATGAGTTTGTCACAAAACCTATCCCACCAGAGAGGTACATGTCAAATACAATAAGGTTCCCTTTGCCCTATCTACACCTTGCACTTTATAAATTAATTAAAAATATCTATTTTTTTTTTTTTTTTTTTTTTTTTTTAATCTATTTGAAATAAAACCTGTTTAATCTTCATTTAGATGAAGGGGAGAAGTAGGGGAACCGTCTGGTGGTCTCCCCTGTTAGTACATGCTTGCCAGTGAACGAATATCTACGCGCCAACCAATCAAACTTGTTTTTCCATACCAATCATTTCTTACGTATACCAATATCATGACTAGACCTCAGTGCAGCCTTTTCTAGGCTCCTTGATTACAGCGTCAATTGATGTGGGGGGTGTTTCTAATGCAAAAAATAACATCATTGCTGATATGTGTAACAGCCTCCAATACGGTGTCCTATGTCTGCAGGACACCCGCAGAGGAATCGATAACATCGAATGGCGATGCCTCAACAGATGTGGTTCTTGATTGTTATGCGCGCCCATTTTTTAAACAGTATTTGTAATATATCGTCGGTCGCGTCACATACTGACTTATTTACTAAATACGCATTTCGAGAAAAATGGCTTTGAAGATTTAGCGATTTTGATTTGCCCCATACTGTTAATTAAAACATATATTTCAATTAAAACCTAGTGGAAAATCACCGAAATAAGTTACATTTCAAATATATTTAACCAATCAACTTCCAATTTATTTAGATATGCCAAAAGGTCATGATAAATAAAATAGGTCACTATGTTAAAACGATCAAATTAATAGCAATTTCAACATGTAAATGACAAATACGTCGCGCAAATACGTCGTTATGTGACGCGTTTGCGAAAATACGTCACTATGTGAAAACGACAAAATACCAACTCTACCGTGAACTGAAAAATACGTCGCACAAATACGTCACTATGTGACGCGGCGAATACTTCAAAATGCAAATACGACGCTATACCTGCGCAGTATAGATTTTCGGCAAATACGTCGTTATGAGATGCGGACAATTAAACGTTTTGTGAATACGTTATAATAAAAAAAAAAAAAAAAAAAATTACTAATTAAGGCACTTTGATGTTTAAAACTTGGTGAATATGTAGAGTAGCACAAAACAAACGTATATGCCGAATTTCTCCAAAAAGTCCAAAATGTCGAATACGTCACTATGCGACGCGGCCGATGATATCTTGTAGGGTATTTTAGCGTATGATTGAGCGATCAGGAATTGAGTGTAACGTCCGCCAGCAGCATGATTAAAACAACGGCGCGTAATACGAGACTACTTAAATGACTTACGTCACCAGCCTGGTATTTGGGCGACTTTGGAAGGCTTATCGCGACGCCCAAAATTTTTACTGTGATTTCATTATCAAATATTAATACAGGTTTCTATGGGACTTCCGGAGTTGCCCGCGATTTAGAGATTTGGGCGACTTTTCGACCCCATTTGCCGCGATTTGGGCAAATTATTTTTGGCAAACCCTATAATCAGTCTCTGTTTGATTTCAGTGAATCTATTCAGCATTTTTAATTATTCGTATAACTGTTTTTGGGACATTTGGTAAGAATTCAATAAAAGAACTATATCGGAATGGACGGATACCGGGGACGGTAACTTGAGTCTATGAAGTTGAGACTGAGTATAGGCAAGGATGTATGATTTATATCATCAAGTATAGGCATATAAGACTTTAATGTTTGTTTTATGTTGTCACTGGGGCGAGTAGATCACTCGACTTTCGCCCTAACCCTAAATCATTGGGGCAAGTAGATCACTGGGCTTTCGCTCTAACCCTAAGTCACTGGGGCGACGAGCTGTCTTTAATTTAGCACTT
>JAMKCH010053155.1:0-18161 GCA_023653785.1 Ophioderma brevispina
ATTGCATCCACATTTGCACATTGCTGAGTATGGTAGCCGTAGGCTGTGGAATGCCTTTATATTTTAGACTTGATGTTCCGAATGCACAAAAGTGACTGGATCTTAAGTTAGACTTGGTCTAAGTGTAAGTTAGTACCACCAGAAAAGACATTTTCCTTTGCAATGACATGCGGTTTTTTGTATTTACTTTGAAATTTGCATTTTAATTTTTGAAATTTGCTAATTATTTTATGAAGAAAATGTGAATAGCTTTTGCTCAAAACTATATTTTAACTTAGAACAAGTCTAACTTTAAAAGTGATCTAACTTTTTGTGCATACGGGCCAATGTGATTAGGCCTGCAAAAAAAAATTAAAACCACCACCTGTTTATCAATTTAAATTGGTACCTCTACTCTAATGGTGTGTCCTCACACTAGAAAGCATGGATCGGTTATAGCCGGAAGCGGACATCCGGGCATTTGGCAAAAATATGCTTAGCAACAATGTGCGTAAAAAGAAATCATTCGATACGCGCTGAAAGCATATTGTCTCGCGATGTGCAGTGATTGTTCTTTTTGATTTTGCGCACTTTGTTTTCACCGCGATACGGGGATTCCCTGGGCTTTCTCTAGTTTGTTTTCACCGCGGTGAAGCGATGTGACATAGGTCCGCTCCCGGCCATAGATGCTTTGGTACAGTTTTAAATTATCAACTTCAATGAAAAAACCTCCAAACGTATGATTTGTGCTGGTACTAAAATCCATAATTGATTATCGGTTTCTGATCTATATCAGGAATGGCACAACAAAGTTAATGATAACTGCACATGCTTACGTCCTTTGTGAAAGAATTACAATTTTTCACCTCATTCTTTATAGAGATTAATTTCCAAAAAATACGCTATCCCAATTATTGTTTTCATTAAAGGATCCACACAAAAAGATGTGAATAGAAGCATTTAAGTCCTGTCTCATGTAGGAATGTGTTTTTATATCAGTGCTACTCGTATTTTTGGACGGATTGCGTAGCAAAATCCGGCTTATGAAATGGCAATGTCTGGATGTACGTTTGTATGTATGTAAGGATGTACGTGTGTGTGTCTTGACACAAAAAAGGTAAACATTTTGCCATAACTTTTTTTCCAGATGAGTTAGAGTACACAAACTTAGATATATTGTAGGATGGCACAAGCCCCTACTAACCATGTAATCCATTCCCCTAGGGTCCTCCCCTGGGTCTGACAGAGGGGTGGGGAAATGTCAAAAAAGGTCAACATTTCACCAAAAAGGTAAACATTTTTTTTTTCCAGATGAGCTAGAATACCCAAACTTAGGTATATTGTAGGATGGCACAAGCCCCTACTAACCATGTAATCCATTTCCCCAGCGTCCTCCCCTGGGTCTGACAGGGGTGGGGAAATGTCAAAAAAGGTCAACATTTGACACAAAAGGTAAACATTTTGCCATAACTTTTTCCAGATGAGCTAGAGTACCCAAACTTAGATATATTGTAGGAGGGCACAAGCCCCTACTAACCATGGAATCCATTCCCCCAGGTCCTCCCCTGGGTCTGACAGGGGAGTGGGGAAATGTCAAAAAAGGTCAACATTTCACCAAAAAGGTCAACATTTTGCCATAACTTTTTTTCCAGATGAGCAAGAGTAGTCAAACTTAAGTATATTGTAGGAGGGGACATTCGACAAGCCCCTACTAACCATGTAATTCATTCTCCCAGGATCCTCCCTTGGGTCTGACAGAGATTGGGGAAATGTCAAAAAAGGTCAACATTTCCCAAAAAAGTCAAATTTTTTTTTCTAGATGAGTTAGAGTAGCCAAACTCAATATAATTTTAGTCTATAGACTGAAAGTGTTTAGACCTATTCCTTTGATAAGCTCCTAGGCGACCGCCTAACTGCCCGATATGGAGTTTTGTTGAGGTTTGGATCCAACAGTCGACTTAGCTTCAAGTGCCTTCCATGCAGGCAGACTGGCTTATGGACTTTTTGGGTCTCCACCTTCTTGCGTTAAGTATAGACTATACATACACAATGTACACCCATATTATTCAACGCCCCAGAGCTGCACATACCCTAGGGAGAAAAAAACAATCCGCCCATACCGCCATTGGCGGTTGACAGATTTTTCTTAAAATAGGAAGATGCATTTATAACCTATTGCGGCCCCTTAATTCAAGCGACACGGTATTTAAAGGTGGCAAGGTGTTTGTTGTGGGTGTGCGAGTGTGTATGTGCGTGTTTGTCATGTCAAGATTGATGTCGTTTAAATTTATAATCAAGTGGAGGTGGTCGTGAAAGTTGGGATAGTTTTTCATGGATGCTTCCGTACGTTTCAGATACAAAGTGCGGGCTTTGTGTTTGACGGCTTCAAAACTGAGCCACCGGTAACTCGCTAAATCTTTCGGGTTAGAATGATGTTTCTATTCTAAGCATTGAAACAACACTGTTCAATCTCCAAGAACCGTTGGTCAATCGGCGGTTGGTTTTGAAGCCGCCTCCGATTTTTATAGTTAGGATGGTGTGGTATTAATGGTGGTAGGAGTGGTTATGATAGCGTGGTGGTGGTGGGGGTATATGCTCGTATACATGTATACACCTGCACGTGTTTGTGTGAAGGAATAAATGTGTGCGTATAGGTGTACTTGTGAATGATACGACTTGAAGAGGTTTACAAGAGTCTGGAGTGGAAAATTCAGTTAAGATTGACGGAATTTTAGGAATTAAAGTGGATGTTGTGTCATCGTACGTTTATGTGCACTTACAAGAGATACATTCTGGGAGTATTTTAAGTATAAAGAGACATTCTGAGAGTATTTTTACATTGTGGGGGTATTTTTTTTTTACATTGTGGGAGTATTTTTACTAGAGTTACTACGTTACTGTTTGTCCTATAACGAAATAAACCGTAATCTAGTATAGAGGTTTATTCCGTAAAAGAGTAGAAAAGAGGATTTTTCTAGTTTAGTAACTATATAGGCCTGCGGCGCAATCCTCTTGGCTAAGAATATGAGTAGTTTAGTAAAACAAAAAGAAAAAAAGTGTCTTTTTTAATACAAATGTCTAAAAAAGAGATAATTTCAAAACTATATAGTTATGAAATTCGTACCTATATAGTTTTGAACTAGTGTGTTTTTCTTTAAAAATTTCTAAAAAAGTGACTTTTTAAGAGATTTTTAAGTAATACTCCCAAAATGTAGCTCTTGTAAGCTTGTGTGTGCGTGATGTGTGTTTATTGTGTTATGTGTATAAAACCTACGTGTGTTCGTGTGAAAGAATGAATGTTTTTTTTTTTTTTTTTTTTAGTGGTTATGATAGCGTGGTGGTGGTGGGGGTATATGCTCGTATATACACCTGCACGTGTTTGTGTGAAGGAATAAATGTGTGCGTATAGGTGTACTTGTGAATGATACGACTTGAAGAGGTTTACAAGAGTCTGGAGTGGAAAATTCAGTTAAGATTGACGGAATTTTAGGAATTAAAGTGGATGTTGTGTCATCGTACGTTTATGTGCACTTACAAGAGATACATTCTGGGAGTATTTTAAGTATAAAGAGACATTCTGAGAGTATTTTACATTGTGGGGGTATTTTTTTACATTGTGGGAGTATTTTTACTAGAGTTACTACGTTACTTTTTGTCCTATAACGAAATAAACCGTAATCTAGTATTGAGGTTTATTCCGTAAAAGAGTAGAAAAGAGGATTTTTCTAGTTTAGTACCTATATAGTTTTGAAATAGTGTGTTTTTCTTTAAAAATGTCTAAAAAAGTGACTTTTTTAGAGATTTTTAAGTAATACTCCCAAAATGTAGCTCTTGTAAGCTTGTGTGTGCGTGATGTGTTTTTATTGTGTTATGTGTATAAACCTACGTGTGTTCGTGTGAAAGAATGAATGTGTGCGGAAAATGTATTTGTGTGTGATTTGTGATTAAAGAGGTTTACAACTATAAATATCTAGAGTTGTAAATTCGGTAAAGATAGACGGAGTTTTAGGAATTAAATGAGGATATTGTGCGTTTATTTGTATGTGTGTATTTTGGAGATGATGCATTTGTATACCTGCATATAGAGGAATTGGCTTTTGGTGTTTGTACGGGGGAGTCAAAAAATGGGCCCTGAGTCTGTCCGCCATTTTGCAAATTTAAGTTAAAGTTAAGTTAAACAATAAACATTATCTCAACTTATGTGATATCAATAGAAAGCTTATTTTATTGGCTTTAGGCATCGGTTAGGTATACGTCGGACTACTGGTTTTTGAAACAAGTTGTCGGTCTTGCGATCTGTCCACGAATTCAGATTAAATAAACGGTGTTCAACGGAGCAAATCAAAGTCCAGAAGGAAATCGAGCTACGTATTGAGCTTACTAAATGTGGTGATATTAAACCCCATAAAATGCAGTATCATTGATGCCCTTTCTACCATTTTAAGCCCTCATCATTCATAAAAAAGTCGCTGTGGTTGGTTGGCTACACCCTACTCACTGCGGGTCTGTTTTACTTTCCCAGTATAAGCCGATACCAAACTAAAACACACATGTATTTAAATACACAAATTAATTAAAATTGTCTTAAACAATTATTTTTTCACCACAAAACTTAATAATTGGTGAGAAACCGGTGTAAAACACAGTGATTTACGACAGGAAGGCGAAAATTTACCTAATCGTATATCCCAAATCCCTAATCTTTCAGTTTATATAGTTAAAATCCAAATTACAGTGGACATTTATTTCACACGGAAGTATTTTATTTGTTTACCTCAATTTTTTGGTGGAAAAGGGTAAAGATGGATAAAGTGGCCTTTGATGAGTGCGATACAACTCGTTAATGCTGTTTGTCTAGATCCATTCATATAATTACGTGATTCTATGAATAAATTTGGACAGTCGATGGCTACATAAGAAACAGAATGTAGAACAGACCTCATCTAATAGACTCAATATCGAATTACTCCTTGCCAACGTATTCTGTGTTATAGAAAGGTCTTGATTGTATAAACGATAAGTGTGCAACCAACTCTGTACTTATCTTAAGATTCGGGGATGCGCTGAAAGTTAAAGTGTGTTAATAAGGGATTATGCTTGACCTGCTTCAGCACTTTGGGCTAAAATAGAGGAGAATTTGAACAATGTTTAAATTAAGTCCTCCTCTCTTAGTCTGCTTCTCTACCGCTGCCTGCCTGAATATCTTTCTGTGTGTGTCTCTCTCTGTCTGTCTGTCTGTCTCTCTCTCTTTCTCTTTCTCTCCATATGTCTATATTTCTTTTAGAGGCAGGGGCGTTTGCGTGTGGGAGTATTGCTTATCATATTCTTCTGCATTGGCCAGTTGAAACAGGCATACCTTAACCAATTAGGTTGAACTTTGAAATATATCGTCATCCTTGCATAAAAGAACATGTACACTAAAGATGCCGCTCCTTTAGGAGATAACTTTTCAGTTTTGGTCTATGTTTTTATATCAATGCTCTTTCTTAGGAAGATATGTAAGCTTTTTTTTTCATTTTTTTTTTTACTCACCCTGTATTTGCTTATTAAGTAAGCGAGATTTGCACGTATGTGACTCATACTCGTTTACCTATTGCTCAATTAATTTCATATTCAGAAGAACCACTGGCTGGAGACTTATATGGGATGTACCCAGATTGACCTCTGATGACCAGTTGTGACCTTTGATTCCATTCACAAACCGCGATGGCGGACGACACCTGCGTTGCGGGGAATGCTGTACTTTTTATATTAAAGGTTAAAAGAAAACGTCTACCTTTGTGTAAAACGTGAAATTATTTTGTTCCATCGACCCATCGTTCCATCAACGATGGTATTGTGTGGGTGTATGTGTGTGTGTGGGGGTGGAGGTGTGGGTGATAAGGTATGTTAAATTGCAACTGTGTTGTGTGTGTTTTGATACGTGTGGTAAATTTGTGCGAGTCTTAGTATATGAGTGTGCCTGGTGTGTGTATTTGTGTGTGTGTTTGTTTGTGTGTATGTGTGTGCGCGCGCGTGTGTGTGTGCGAGTGTGTGAGCACGCAAATGCCCCTAATGTGAGTGCACAAGAGGTCAATAGGTCGACTTGACCAGAACAACCCAAGATGCAGATAATACAAAACAATCACATGCAAAAAAAATTATGTGAAATATTCAATTAAATCAAGTACATGTATTGTATTCTTTGCAACATTACTTCCGTGAAAGGAATAGGCATGCACGTATGGCATGCACTGCGAGAGTATTATTTGTGCATGGTGTGGTCCGCGCTTCGAGTGTTGAGTGTATGAGTTTGTAGGTAGTTGTTTGGATTATGTGGTATGTGTTTTGCGTGGTGTCTATGTATCTGAATATGCATGGAAGCGGTGTGGTGTAGGGTACCTGGACCGTGTTTGAAGTAGTGTGCAT
Organism: Ophioderma brevispina; assembly: GCA_023653785.1. Classification (NCBI taxonomy): domain Eukaryota; kingdom Metazoa; phylum Echinodermata; class Ophiuroidea; order Amphilepidida; family Ophiodermatidae; genus Ophioderma; species Ophioderma brevispina. Next base: position 6,388 of record JAMKCH010053155.1, read on the forward strand.
TTGTGTGTGTATGTGGCGTGTATTTAGGAGATTCAAAGGTTTGTTTTGTGTGTGAACGCGTCGTGTGTGTGACGAGTGTATCATCGCGTGGTGTGCTTGCGTGTGTCTTTGGATTGAGGTGCGCGTCGCGTTCCTTGTTGAAAATACTACCCTTCAGATGAACTAACACAAAAGGAATTCTTTTGAACAAAGATCATAGGAAGGCAAATTTTGTCCTCTGGTATTTCACAACCATGCAGTTACATTCCATTATAACAAATGGCAGTTCTTTTGATGTCCTCGGAGTGTACACCATACAAAAACGTGTGTGTAATCGAATGTGGTCGTGTGTGTGTGTGTGTGTGTGGTGTGTGTGTGCGTGTGGGGTCGTGTATTGTTGCGCGCGAGTGTGTGTGTGTGCAGTTGTGTGTGGGAATGAGTGTATTAGTGGTGGGCGCGAGTGTGGGGTGGTGTGTGTGAGAAAGATAGATGTGTGTACAGATACACAATACCTACGTGCCACTTTAAGCCTAATGAGCCGTTTTAATCTTGTGAAGACGTCTTAGAGAGAGTGCGTCGATCCCTCAATTACTTTAAAAAATAGCGATTTATTCCGTTAAAGACAACCCTTCAGCCCACCCCCCATACCACCAAAGGCTCTTTTAATTGACTATATCCCCAACGTCCCTTAAACTTTCATTTTTTGCACTGTTCAAAAAATCAGGAGCGGACATTGCCCTTGTTTTAGGGGGAAATATGCATATAGATCTAACAAGAAAAATACCGCTACTACTTCTTTTGTGGTAATCGTCAGTTTGTTTGGTTTTTTTTCCGAAATACATTACGGGATATAGTAATATATAACTTCTAGGTTTCAAAATTGATGTAACGTCCCCAAGATTGTGAGTGAGTGAGTGTGAATTGGGTGAGTGAAGTGAGTGAGTGAGTGAGTGAGTGAGTGAGTGAGTGAGTGAGTGTGTGTTGTGGTGTGTGTGCGTGCGTGCGGTGCATGTGCGTGCGTGCTTGTTTGTGTGTGGTGTGGGTGTTTGTGTATTGTGTGTTGTGGGTGTGGTGTGTGGTGTGTAGGGGGTGTGTGTGTGTGTGTGTGCCGTGCCTATGTCATACAAGCAAAGATGAATTCTGAAAATCTAACCCTTTTCCGCCGTGTGTGAGTAATATCTCAGTTCAGGATTCATATTTACGGCGGGAAAATGTCAATGACCAACTCCTATAGTCTACTATCTTTCGGATTTATGTCGAACTAAACATAGGACCCTTACTGATAATGTGTCTATATACTGCAACACAAAAAAAAAACATTTGGGTATAGGGGTTCGGAGGGCTAATGTTGTGTGTTAGCATGTGCTTTTTGTTTGTGTGTATGTTCGTGCTGTAAGAATTATATGCGTGCGTGTATAAATAGTCTTGCAGGTATCACTTCGGGTGTGCATTTGTGATAGAGCGTATGATAGACTTTTCGCCACCGGCTCCTTTTCCGCCATGGATTGGATTACAGAATATCTTACTTTTTTTCAATAAAATTATAATTAGTGAGTATGATGTGTGCCAAGCTTGCAATCAATGCCGACGGTCAAATGAGTGTTTCTATGTAGTAAAATGAATAAATTTAGTAATTAATTGTGACGTATAGGCGCCAGGTAGGAGGGGGCGAGTGTTTAAAACTATCAGACTAATTATGCGGATTACCTCATCGGTAAAAATCCTAGTCAATCTGACAATTCTTACTCGGGAATGCGTAATATTAGTCCATTTTGACCATGATATGAAGGTATACTCTCTATATTTTCTTCCTTAATTTTTAATTGTGGTGTGTTGCGGTGTGATAAGACAATATGTTGATGTGTGGGAGCGAGGCAAACTGTCAGAATGACAAAAGTCTGTCACACGGTACGGACTTGAAGTCCGACTTTCCCTTCCCTGTTCTAACTCTAGGGTCGGAAAAAAAAATAATTAGGTCTCGGGACTTAAGTTTCCGTAGTGGAGCCTCGCACGGACGGATCTAATTCTGCTGTCGTTTTTAACTTGAGTGGGGGCGGAACTTAAATTTTGGTCGATTGTGGACTCGCATCTCTACGGTATTCGCCGCTTAGATCCGACCTAACTTTAAGTCCGATAAGCTTATTACCGTTACTAGCTGACCGTAAGTGTTCCATTGTCACTGATCGTGATTAATAAAACTTCCACACAGACGGTTCGAATAATTATTAAACTATTTAAAAAACCATGTGAAAACAGATCGTTACTTAGCGAAATCTGTTTTATTTAGTGCGACATGATGCCTAAACACCCCGTTGAAAACGCTCTCACAATGACCCATTTAAAATGGTAATTAATGGCAAAATCAATTCTTTTTGGTGAAAATTAATACTTTCGTGTGACAACCAAGACAAAACGTAATGCAATGTCCGCTCCGTGAATGGAAAAAGTTGTCCGTCTGTGATGATTTTGTCATTTCAATTTTGGTGAAGATACATTTAATTGAATTGTAAGTTTAAACTTTCGTTGTCACACGTATTACGGGTCAATATAAAGTATATAACAATACTCTCAGCGGTGTTTTTTTTTTTCTCTAATTTTCGAACCCTGCTAAGGAATAAAACACTTTGTACAGTGTCTTTTCTGTCCTGTGCAATGGTATGGAAATTTTTGCATCAAAATGCGATACAACCGCGTGAAAATATTTCTGTAGAATATTTTCAAATAGTTTTTATTGTGTTTATCCGTGAGAATAACAATGTTCAAACAAAGCTATAATATTAAAAAACCACATCTTAAAAATTGAAGTAAAATAAACTAAGACCTAAATTAATTCAGAGTGAAAAAAGTCCGTCTTGTTTTTTAATTCACACACTCCGTTACAGAAAAATGACTACACTGTCATAAAGGTCTCCACCGCCTTATTAACTTGTTTTAAAAACCACCGTTCCAATTAACTTGAGATATTAGGGATAATCTTAAGTGATTTCAACAACAAAATCTGAAATTAAATCTTCACCTTGTTGCGAATCCTAAACCGGTCAGGCTTAACCGTGCTCGAAGAGGCCGAGGAGAAGAAGTCCTTTTTGTTGACCTTGCGAACATGCAGCATGATGATCTGGCTTTCCATCCGGGGCGTAAATGCGTAACTTGACCTCTAGTCAGTTTTGGGCCGAGGACCTGAAGATTTCGTCCTTGTCATGACGGCAAAGATACGTTTCCCCCGAATCAGTTGCGTATCCAGGATTTTGGAAAACAATCATTAGGATTTGGGAAACGTTTCATGTACTCGCTTCGCTCGCCGCCGTGCTTACTCATTCTTTGAGTATCAAAATGAGAAGGTGTCAACCCCTGCATGCTTTAAATACCTAACATAAACACTTGGCTTCTTCCCTGGCTCTCCTCTTCTCTTTACTCTTCCTCCCTTTTCCTGCCCCCCTTTTCTCCCTGCCTTCAAAATTTCTCCCTTTTTTCAAGGGTAGCCAAGATGGTCGCCCACTTCGCCCACACTCCCCGAGTAACGTAGCCACTGCTTTCCGTGCTTTACTTCAGAAAAGAAGAATAATGCCACCGTTAGGTTCCGATAGAACGTCCCCACGTACTTTTTACTAGTATCGGTCCATAACTTATGAACACGACTTAAACCCTGGCTCGTCTTCGGCATTCAAATCGTTCGTACTTAAGCCTAATTAGGTCCGATAGAGTTAAACCCGTCGTAGAGACCATGGACGTGGACCGAATACCCACCTGTAATACAATTCCTGTAGTCCCCATCTGGTGGGAAGGGAACACCAACAGTGTAAATTCAAATAAATTTTACGATCACATACGGTCTGTCCCGCGACATTTTCTTAAAACATATAAAATGCACCTCAAAAATTTTTTCGTTTTTCCCATATCCAGAGACACATGAAATCTGTATAGACTTCACTACCATGAGCTAAGATATACATGGGCCGGTAGCAGGGCACATTGTTATACCATGTGTTGCCACCGTCCAAGGCCAGAGGACCTCCACGATTCGGGTGTTGAGTGACAAATACCCGTCCTGTCTCATAACACAATACTAACCAGTTTACATTATATATAGGTCGTTTTTCAAAGTGAAACGCGGTAACATTGGCTCAATAGAAAGAAGTTTAAGCAATAAGTTCGGATTTTGGTTTCTGAACACAAAGTTGGTTAGTTCAAAGCTTGTCCAGCAATACCCTTCTCCATGAATTATTTGTTCATAGTTTCTATACGCTTTTCTCATAATGATGGAAAAATATTGTGCAAAGTTAATTGTAACACTCACTAAGGAAGCCGTATATTTATTATCTACTGTGAATGAGGTTAATTATGTTATGTCCTGAAAAGTACTCAGGTCTAAAGTGGAGAGCGTAACAGCTGAAATCTCTTCACTGCGCTGACATATAGCAATAAGTCCTGCATCATCTATCCAGATGAAAGGGCATTTGGAAGTGGTTTTTCTACAACCGCATCCGGGCCGGTGATTGAATATCTTTACCTCCATTGTTCTGCTTGAAGATCAGTGTATCCACTAGTCACTGATATTGGGACATGAAATTGAAGTGAACATTTTTTCATTTTTTTCAAGAAAATGTGGGCTCAGTTTAATTTGTGGGAACAGAGCATTAATAGATTTTAATAATTAATTATGAATTTACACTTCGTTTTCCCCTAGCCCCCCGATGGAGACTACAAAACAACAGCTAGAAGGAAATGTCCCATCGACTACGATGCGCGTCCACACGGCAAAGTTAAATCCGACACTAAAACCGACCAATTTAGGGTCCGTTATAAGCGATATTGCCGACCGCATGTGGAGACAATTACAATAGGTAACAAGTTCGACGTGAGGCGATGATACGCGGATATATGTTTTGTTTTAAATACCAGGCGGACATAAATCTGATTATTTAATACCGGGTAATATAACAACACGTGTGGACACGAGACTATGATCGCGAGTTACCATTAATTTGTTTAACCATTAGGTATGTGTTGTTGTGGGTTTGTGGTGTGTGTTTTTGTGTTTTTTAAGTTTTTGAGTTTTATTGATTTTTTAGTTTTTTTATTATATTCTTTGAATTCTATTTTTGTGTTATTTGGTTTCAGAAAAAGGTTTTGGGATGTTTTTTCATTTTTGATGTCGTAGTTTGAATTTCACCCAGCTTCGCAATCGATACATTACAATGTATAAAGTGTACTATTTACACATAACCAATTTAAAAATTGTATCATCTAGGTCCTTTTTACGAATCCTTCTTCTGGGGGGTTTGCGGGTGCCGGTGCACCTTTAAAATATAATTCAAATGTCTAGGCTTTATTTAGTATACTTTTTATTTTGGAGTCTTTGCATTTCGTACGATAGGTATAATACATATTTAAACTCGAAGAAACGGTACACATTGAAAGCAATCGTATAAATTATTGTCTTCCGCTTGTTAGTTAGGCCATTTTAATGCTTTTACATTGTGTTATTAGTTTCATCAATGAATTTTGTCATATTAAACAATTTTTAATCATTTGTTTATTCTTTTCTTTGAAGAAAGTGATTTCAAGTTCTTAACTGGAAGGTAAAAAAGTCAAGGATAATCGCACGTCCGCTTGGCACAGGTGGTGGTTAAATAGTTACAGCATGGCTCAAAAAATGGTACAATCGATACGATTTTCAATTTTAAATCTCAACAATAAAAAAAATAAAAAAAATAAACTATTACATTTTTGAAAAGAAAAAAGACCGGCTTTCCCAATCCTTTTTCATCTCAATTGGGCTTTGTTTCAATCGAAGCGATAACTCCATTTTCTCTACGGAAACAAAACGCGTTTTGTGCCACTTTCTGGTTAAACATAACTTTAATCAATTGGAACAGATCTGACATTCAAAGAGCCCTTAAAAGATGCTGAAAACAGTTACGTAGTAGTGGAAAATTATCTTCATTAGTTTCTAAGCTTTTAGATAAAGTTAATATAGTGACATACTGTTGTTTTGTTAGAAGGGAACTGGCCGCACAGCAACCTCCATTTACTTTGGAGGAGAGAGTTTTATGGTCTTACGTATCATGAAACACAAACTCCTACCCACACCTTGATACTTACTTTCCTTTCAAATTCAACAATTAGTTAAATGCACAATATTTTTAAATCACATATTCAATTCTCTTTGGATTTGGAGTGTTAATTTTGTTTGCAATTCTTTCCCTTTGCCATGATTTTAACAGATACCATGTTTCTAATATTCAAGCTCTATTCGTTCATTCATTGCACCCGTGTAAAAAATTGTATCTGTTTATTATTGTATGGAAAAGAAAATTGTAAACACAATGGTTATGTTTGATTATTAAAGCTGTGTGTCGGAGAAAACGAGACTTTCTATTTGTACTTTAATCGTGCTTGTTGCTTTTTGCCAAGTTTCAATGTCCTTGTGACTTCAAAGACAGTACTCGACACCTGTCCCATGGCATCAGAAAGTGGCACAAAATCGATTTGGTGTATATCACTAATAGTTCTATCTCTGAATTACGTACAGCAAATGTGATGAAACGAACACTATTGGAAGTTTCAGGATCTGTTCTGTTATATGCACGCAAGATGAACTTTATTTTGAAATTTCATATTTAGTCCATTGATTGACCAGTTGTTTTGAGACATGCTGTATTTTTATATAACGTTTACAGATTATGCTTTAGGTTTTAAGTTGATGTTATAAAGTACATCAATGATATATTGTACATTTCAAACGATTAAAATCATTGTGGTACCCCTTGCTGTTAATCCCCCCCCCCAGGATTTTCAGAATCGCCCTTTTTGAGTTAGGTTGTAATACGACTTTGGCATTAAAGCTTTAACAGTTGTTTGTTCCGATCGCCTTTGGACCCCACCTAATATGTATAAACCCGTATTGTTTTAATTGTAAATCGCGTGTAAATTGAATTGTTGTTGAAAACATCAAAATGGATCCTTAAATCGTTTCAATTTGATTTCTTCAGATCCTTTAATGAAACACCCCTGTGTTATTTAATAATACTGGCATCTTTGGAGTTGTATGAGTAGGAAAGTGTTACAAAGAGGCAGGAGCATAAAAGATTTGTTTCCCCTTCAAATAGGCGCATTTGGCCGAACATGAATCCTTGCTATTTATTCTGTTAACACAAACATATCGTCGCCCACATCACATACTGGTCTTATCTGACGAAACAACCGGTTTCCAGAAAAACAACTTTGTACATTCTTTTTGTCATCAATTATGGAAAATTTTGCATCAAAATCCTACACCGTGTGACAGAACTGTTTCTGTAGAATATTTTCAAATAGTGTTTGTGTTTCCTTAGAATAATGTTCAAGCTATAATAGTAAACAAAATCTTGAAATTTGAAAGTAAAAACTAATACCAATGTAATTATAGTGAAAAATTCCGTCTGTGATGTTTTTTTAACACCCCGTTACAAATGGCCTATCCAAGTCTCCACCCTTAGTAACTTTTTTAACCATGGTCCAAGTAACTTGAGATATAGGGATAATCCTTAAAGTGATTTCAACACAAAGCTGAAAATTAAAATCTTCACCTGATGCTAACCCTAAACCATCAGGCTTAACCTTGCCTAAGAGGACGAGGTGAAGCTGTTTTTGGTGTACATTCGAACATGCAGTTCATGATAGCTGGTTTTCCATCACGGGCGTAAATGCGTAACTTGACCTCGAAGTCCAGTGTGGGCAAGTACCTGAAGATTTCTCCCTTGCATTGGACGGGCAAAGATTAAGTTCCCCCGAATCAGTGGCGTATCAGGAAGTGCAATGTTTTGGGGTGTATAATAATTTAATAGGGCTGGTTTTGATATTTGATGAGTGTATCGGTGCGCATGGCTACAGAGCGCCATGCTCTGTAGCCATGGCGCGTATCATGTTCAAGGGTATTATGTTGATAGGAGATATACTTTGCAGGGGAAGTTTCTGTCGGTTTGAGTTTGCACATGTAATTTAACAAAGCATGATTGATGTGACTTTTTAATAGCAGTGACATATGAAACAGTGGCAACGGACGTGGCCTGGGGGCCTTAACTGTTGAGTAATTTTAGCACAACTTACAAATGTACTGATTATTACACGCTCCGGCTATTATGCATGCTGGTAGCATAAATTTTAATTTTAGTGGTGTTACTACTATGGTGTTATGACTTAATGATAAGCCTGTGTATTGTCATAAGTAACAGCCTTAGAATGTGTGTCACGACATCGTGCATATAGCCCTTGCCTACTCTAAAATACGGAAGACATTTATTTGAAAAAGCTCATGTGGATTCGATCCTGTGATACCTGCATTATAAATCGATGTTCTTATCCCTACACTAGCGAGGGAGGATGTGGGTGTTGTTGATTTTAATCTACATAAGCTTTACGGAATAAACTGATAAACTATGTGAAAATGATGATATACTATATAAATAAAGCCCGCATAAGTTTGTCCGTCCAAAATGATTTCACACAGTATTCGCCGGACTAGTCTGGCGAATAGTCACTTCTTGAAAATTACCACACTATGACTTGACTGCATTAAAATAGTCTTACCACGCCTTCAAATGCCATTGAAACTGTCTTTACTACAGAACCGCATGTAATAGTCTCACATCTTGATCGATTACGCTTTGACACGGAGACGAATGCTTGCTGCTTTGCCGTCTTGTATTTATAAACGGTAACGATATGAATAGGTTGGTGTAGGTTTCAGGTACAGGGTCACGTGTCAGGTATCATGTCACATTTTGCATTCGGGGGCGACCGATATGTATAAATCCGACTATGTTAAATCAAGTCTGTTACATGCCTCTGCCCCAAAGTGATATATTTTTTCCAAAAGACACCGTTATATTTTGTCTAAACATTACAAAATTTACTTTTCCCTACTGATTCAAAACCGTCGTACGATGACGATAATTGGTTTTGTTTTTTTCCAATGTTAGGGGGACGTACGTCATTTTTAACTGAATTGGTCCCCCGAAGCAAAATAATCAACAATCATGCCGTGACGCATAATCTTATTTTTTTTCGCAAAAATTGGCTGGTATTCCATAATAAAATTCCTTTTTAGATTCACCTCTGTATTGTTCTTAAATAATACTATTCAATTGTCCCCCGCTGAATGTGAAAAGATGGGTCCATAAGTCTACAAACTGAAACATAGTCAGCCGGCTAAATAACTTACGGTGGACTGTATGAGCAGACGGATCCCCGTTTTATTTTTAGCAGGCTTACAGCCACTTGCGCTCGTGCGGGTTATGCGTCCAAGGATTTTGGAAACAATAATGTAGGATTTGGGAAACGTTTCATGTACTCGCTTCCGCTCGCCGTGCTGACTCCATTTCTTTGAGTCTCAAAATGAGAAAGTGTCAGCCTCTGCATGCCTTAATCAACCATCAAACACTGGCTCTCCTAGGCTCACTTCTTCTCTTTACTCTTTCTCTCCCTTTTCCCTTGCCCCCTTTTTCTCCATTGCCTTCAAAATTTCTCGCCATTTTTTTTCCAATGGTGTCCAGAGTCGCCACTTCGCGCCCCCGAGGTACGCCACTGCTCTCCTTGCTTTATGCAGAAAATGAAGAATATGCCACCCGTTAGGTCCGTAGAACGTCCACACGTACTTTTCTATTATCGTAATAACTTTAATACCGACTTAACCCCGTGCTCTTCTTCGGCATTAAATCGTCGGACTTAAGCCCAGTTAGGTCGATAGAGTTAAACCCGATGACCATGGACGTGGACCAATAACCAACTGTATAACAAATTCTGTCGTCCCCATCTGGGGGGTAAGGGAAAACCAAGTGTAAATTCATAAAATAAATTACTACATCACATAACTGTCTGTTCCCGACATTTTCTTAACAATATAAATGTCACGTCAGTTTCTTTTTCCCAATATCAGAGACCAATGGATCTGTATAGACTTCAGCTAACCCTGAGCTAAAGATATTACAATGGGCCGGGAATGTAGGGCCATTGTTATAGCCAGGTTTTACCACCTCCACGATTCGTGTTGAGTGACAAATACCCTTTCCTCTCCTCACAATAACTACCAGTGTTACATTATAATATAGGTCGTGACCTTAATTTTTCTTCTGAAAACGCGGGAAATTGAATAGAAATGAAGTTAATCACTACGTTACGGATTGTGGTTCTGCACAAAGTTGTTAGGTCAAGCTTGCCCATCACTTCTCTCATGATGTTTGTCATGTTTCTTCCTTTTCTATACATATTAAAAATATGGCCAAAGTTATTGAACACGCACTATAGAAGGCTCAATATTTATTTTAGCTGTGAATGAGGTTATCTTTTGTCCTGAACGTACTCGTCTAATTGAGAGCGTAACAGCTGAAATCTCTTCAGATGCGCGACAATATAACAACGGTCCTCCCTCCCAGATAATATTTGAAGTTTTTTTCTACACCGCATACCGGCCGGTGATTGAATATCTTTTTAACTCCATTGTTTGCGAAGTCTATGTGTATCCACTAGGCACTGATATTGGTGAAATGAAATTGGAAGTGACATTTTATTCTTTTTCAAAAAATGTGCCAGTTTGATTTGTGGAACAGACATTAATATGATTTTTAAAAATTATTATGAATTTACAATTGTTTTCCCTAGCCCCCTATGAGACTACAAAACAACAACATAGAAGGACATGTCCCATCGACTACGATGCGCGTCCACACACGCAAGTTATATCCGCACTACAACCGACCATTAGGTCCCGGACAATAAGCGACGTATGTCCGACCGCATGTGGAGACGATTACAATAGGGTACAATCGACGTGAGGGAGATACGCGGATTTGTTTTTTTTTTAATTCCATCGCACATAACTCATGATTAAGTTAATACCGTATAACTACACTTGTGGACACGACATCTACGCGAGTTACCATTAATATGTTTCCCATTAGGTATGTGTTTGTGGGGTGTGGGGTAATTCGGCGGTATTTTATTGTTTTCATATACCTAGTTTCCGCTCGCATGTCCCTCCTCTTCTATTTGTGTGGATTGTTTCATAAAATGTTTATGGGATGTTTTCATTGTGATGTCGGAGGTTGAAGCTTAAACCAAAGCTTCGCAATCGATACATTACCATGTATGAAATTCACTATGTACCAACCAATTTTAAATTGGTATCATTATAGGTCTTTTAAGATCCTTCTTCTGTTTCGGGTGGCACATTTAAAATATAATTCAGCTTTATTTAGTATAACATTTTATTTTGAGTATTTTGAGTTCGGTAACGATAGTAACATATTTGAAAAAAGAAACGGTAACATATGAAGAGCAATCATTATAATTATTGTCTTCCGATTGTTAGTAGCCCATTTTTTAATGCTTTTACTTTGATTAGTTTCAATGATTTTGTCATATAAAACAAATTTTGATCATTATGTTTATTCTTTGAGAAGAGTGATTTCAAGTCTTAACTGGACGGTAAAAGTCAGGAATTCGCAGCCGCTTTGCACAGGTGGTGGTTTAAATAGTATACAGTCATGGCTCAAAAAAATGGTACAATCGAATACGATGTTCAATTTTAAATTCAACATAAGTGAATCGTTTTGAGCTCACAGTAAAGAAAAATAACCAGGCTGTCCACTCCTTTTTTTTTTCATCTCATTTGCTTGTTTCATCGACGCGATAACTCCAGTTGAACACGGCAACACAACAACCGAGTTTGTGCCACTTCTGGTTAAACATAATTAATCAAATTGAACAGAGTGACATTCAAAGTGAACTTTAAAATATTCGAAAACTACGTCATATGT
>JAMKCH010053156.1:0-10523 GCA_023653785.1 Ophioderma brevispina
CTTAGGTCTAGGAGGCCGAGTTCATTAATTCCGACACTACAATGACTACAAACTACACACACCAAAAATATATTTCGAAATCCCTGAATCCCGCCTTTAAGTGAATACAAGGCCAGAAGCTGAGTTTTTCCACACCAAACTAATGGTATCACTGATTTCAATTCATTGTAGAGATATACCAGTTAAAAATATCAACTTTATTCTCTTTTTACACAGCCTAGCTTTATAACATTCACAGATAATCTTCAACCATGTTTCAATCAGTTTAAATCAAGGGGTATTTTGAATCAATTCCACAATGCATTGCAATGTGCCTTACTGTACTGTACAATATATACTAGCAGTACTTAAGATAAAAAGTATTGAAGGAGCTAAGAACAGCAAGTCATTCGAAGATACTCAAAAATTTCTAATAGGGACGTACTATACTTTGTGGGCTAAAATGAGTGTAAAAGACAAGGTTTTTGTATGCATTAAGGAATAAAGATTTTTTGTGGGATCACTGACCTTATGGAAGCAAAATTTCCCAAAGCCGGGTGCACTGTGGATTGACTCATACACCTCTGAGTTTAATATAACAAATAAGATTGCCATCATCCAGTGGATAAAAATTGAACAAACCCTTTGAACACAATAAACATTGACAACGTTCGCAAATGTAGCAAACACGGCCCACATGATGCGAGCGTGGTAATTCAAATCAACATATGCAACATGACCATAAAACCCAGTCAATTTATGAATTTGAACATGCAGTAACCAACGAATTGCATAAATTTCCTTTCCACAGCTATTTAAGAATACAGCTCAAGACGGTATTGCGCTTTGAAGTAATTTGCTTAATGACATATTGGTAGCATCAGCACAATAAAGACATTTCCAAATATTTCATTGGAGTGAAAAGAACCGCCATTCAGATTGAATTGCATTCATATTGTCAGTGAAATGATTCAGAAGTACTTGAAGGCAAATTACAATTCAGCTCCAAGGTGTTAGTAGACTATACTGCGATTTATCAGAGAGAGGCATAGAGGAGCATGATTAATGATTAGCAGCGATTTGCTATCCGAAAATTCAACAATCATCAAAATTCATATTGTATTTTGTTACTACTTACTACTCTACTGCATGGATATCGAACATAACCTGGGCCAGTGTTGGCTGAAATCGTGTATGTAATGAGTGCGTATCAAAAATTCCGACTTGTGATCAAAAAGGCTTTTCCCTGTGAATATCCGATGTGTGTTTTTAACCAAAAGGTCATATTGTGGGCATGATTGATACATTTGACCGCAAACACAAACATGATCGATCTTTGTTTATTTCTGTACTGGTGTAAACCACAATCAGCTGTTTATTGTAAATTTTGAGACACCATCGATGTATTCTTTTACGGGAGACGCATGACTAATTTCCTCAATAAACTGCATTTTTTCACTATTGGTGGTTTGTTTAACTAACATTAAAGCAGTTATATGGAATTGTACACACTATCTCTTGATTTATTAGTTAAAACTGCATTTCCACATTTTTTTTCGATTCCCGCATCTCGCTGCTAATCCCTTTAACTAAAGTCAGAACCTATTTATACGAAGTTTTAAAAAATGCATTTCCTTCCACATTTTTCGATACTCCTCTCGCATTAATTGCTGCTAATCCCTTTAATTATGGTTACTACTTAAATGGCCGGATGAGTTACTAGCATTCGTGAATCTGCAGGGCTTCGAAAAATGCATATTTCCCTGGAAGAGAGTCACATTCCCAAGCTTTCCTATTTCCTACCATTTTTCTTCTTCAGGCAGAAGATTAATCCTGAATTGACCAACCCTCCAGCAGTGGTACTCATTTCTTATGTGTGTATACACCCCATCCATTTTTACAACTTCTCAGACTTTACGTGACTGGCTGCTTGAGTTCAAGAGTCTCATATTTTCCATGCATGGCATGGTCAGTGATATTCATACCCTCTTGCACCTCTAGTGATAGTGACATTCCCTGCTTGCCTAACTAAATGAGACTATCCTAACCTAAGGTGCTATGTAACAGTTTTTTCTCATTTCGATTGGTTGGGTCAGATTGCAAAATCTTGCTTGACATTAAACTGTAGAAAATGCTTCTGATAGCCATTTATATCCACAATAATACTTCCAATTTTATAATATACAATTGTGGTACAGAATTACAACATTGTTTGTATGGTATATTGGTAACACTGGATAGTGTGGAACTATTTCATTTAAGGAGACGAATATTTATGTTGTTAAACAGCACAACTTTTGTACAGCAATGTGACAGATATTACTACACAATAGTGAGTTGGCCTTAGCACTGTGTAAAGATCCCTTTAAAAGGGAAATATGGTAAACTGAAGCTTGGTGTTCCATTCAAGGGCGATTTCTACTTCAAATAATACCAGATTTATCAGAAAAAGTAACATGAAACTGAATGTCTTTTGTTTCAACAATAAAGTTGTGATCTTATGATTGTATGCCTGCATAGTATTCATACAATATAGTGTTACAAAACTCATTTGTTTGTCTTCATTTCACAAGTGTGCAACTAAATGCAAAAGATTGTCTTTTTAAGGACTCGTCCTTGTTTATGAGTTCTTTTTTCTAGAATTAAAATTTCCCCCAAATGGTCAAATTTCCAGGGAAGGCGGCCTCCCTAGATTCCCCCCCTTTTCCCACCAATTATCTTAAGAGACTCTGTCCTGTTTTGTGTCCCTATGCAGAGGGTATTTACACTTGCAGGTCATGTCAAAATGATTCTTTTTTGTTTTCTAATTAAATTATGAAAGAACGGAACTTTTTTTTTGCTCATTATAGTTGGCCATTGGAGTTCTTGCACCCACATCCACCCTATGGTCCTCCCCCATTGTTAATCCCATACATCCCAACAACGTTCACAGACAGACTCAACAAGTCCTAGGGGTCTTTGTATGCTGCCCCAGCGGGGTCACCTAAGGGTCAGAGTGCATAACAAACTAGTAGTATACCCTCCGCCATGTGTAAACCTGAGACGACAAAGTTATTACAAGTCGACACGCAAGGCCAGGGAGGCCAGATTAAAAAACCGATATTTGTCACTATTCACCTGGAGGGCAGTGACATTTTTGAATATAGTTGGGGTTCAAGCAAGTTCATTGTGGACCTTCAACAAAACTTGATGACCCCTGGTGATTATGCCTACAGTAGTTGCACTGTTTGGTATCGTCGGTACTAACCCCCGCAGTTTGCAAGCATATAGCCCTTAAAGCATTCTGTAAATACTGCCAGTATAAGCTTTAAGGCATGAGGCATTGACTGTAGGGAGATTAACATCTATATTGTCCCAGCAAGGTTGTAATTTGATAACTAATGAGCGTTAATTACTTAATTGTGTAGATGTGAGTTAATCAGTATTTGCAGTTTTTCCATTTTTTTATATTACACGTTCTAACACTTGTCTTTAAGTTTTATGTATTTAATTAGGAACCTAGTGTAAATTTCATCAAAGATCGTGATTGAGATTTTTGAATGATTTCAATATTTCTGACACACATTTTGGAGTCTAGCCACATACTGCAAAATGGTGGTGACTTAAAACGAATATTGAATGTGAGGATGACCATTACGATATCTCTGATAAATGTAGTATCCCTTGCATTTATAATTTCACTTCAACAACACGTATCATCATCTAATAATGCGTTGTTCAATTTTTGTTAGGTTCCAACTAACCATCTCATTTCTTCATTGCTGAAATGAGCTGAGTTTGATTCAATATTGAAACTTTTTGTTCACCGTGCTGTCTAAAGTGTACACACAATTGGCAATCTTCCAGTCAACTCCTCTGTGCGTCAATATGCAGGTTCCATCTCAAAAGGGTAAAGGGGGTGTTTGTTAAGTTTCAATGTGATCATTATTCCAAATGACACCCTGCACTGATTACGGTTGTCTTCTGTTGACATTGGTGAATCTCACAAAAAACTTGAGTGCACAAAATAGCAGGTTTGAACAGCGATATCAGGACTCCTTCTACTTAAACTGCATATTTATTAATGTTATTGTTTAGCATAATTTTTTTTTTAAAACTTGAAAGTTCTGAAATTGTCCTGATTAATTTGGAAGTTTGTTCTTTGAAACCAATCAAGCAGAGCAACATGTATACAATCAGCTTTATAACAATAAAAAGAAGATATCAAGGTTTTCTACTGCAAGAAGGCCCCATCTGCCATAGCTGCCATTTGTCATTGTGTGTGGTTATTAGTGTTACGACTGGCCAAATCATAACACTGCGCTATTGCAGATGGGGCCTTTTTGCCCTAAACCTCAATATTCAGAGAGAAGAAAACATACCTTAGGCAAGGTCTATGGGTCCACATTCATAACATGAATGATTCATTGCAGTTTGGAATGAATAAGGTGAATACCAGAACCTGTACAAGCGAGAAATAATAAACCGACATTTTTGTGAAACAGTTTATCATGTTTCAGATAAATCCATAAAGAAATCAACTGTCAAATGTAATAATGTCACAAACACTGTGAGTTGACACCCAAATTTATTTTCTCTTAGATATGTACATGTAACAGTCCAGATTAATGTACCTGTATTTTGAGTACGCCGAACAACAGTTTAACCCATTTTTGTGAAATTGATCAGAAAAAAGAAGCATATTTGGCCAATCCCTGTATTGGTAGTGCTCTGTTGATAATTTTGACCTATTCCACAGGTAAAGGGGACGGACCTGTATACACATGAACGGATTGGCCATCGTCTCTTTCGAAGCGATTTGGCCAGACTCCACCATAAATTGTTTCTGTAGGGTCCTCGCTACACACCCCTCTACAGCGAGTCCGTTTACCTTCCCGACAATTGAATAATGCCCAGTCCCATTATACACCTGGGTAGGGAGGAAGAATTGAGGTAAAGAGAAGCGCCTTGCCCAAGTGCGAAACACATTGGCCACAGCGTGGCTCGAACTCACAACCTTGGCGTGCCGAGTCGGGGGCGCTTTATCCACTGGACCACATGTGTATTCCTACAATTGGACCTCAATTGGGTGTTTTCAATTAAGAACCCCTTAAGGCCAAACGTGTAAAAAAATACATGTTTAGCAGGGCCCCTTTTGCATCGTTTTATGAGGTTTCTTTCTTCAATTTTTGTCTTATTTTGTAATAATTCAGTGCATACCTAAGTACACAAAATGCTTCAAAATTGAAATGCGTAGATACTTCATAGAGGTTTCTCCTAATGTATCAAGAACAATAGGATTTGTGATCATTAGAGGGGTCTTAAAAATACCTTACAAAAGTAAAAATAATACTAAAAATACAAGACTACCTCTTTCAGTCAGCCTTGTCAGCTGCCCCAGCTATGATAATGTTTAGATATGGATATTTTTGATTAAGTAAAGCCTCTCTTCCTCACAAATCGGATGCTAAACATTTTCTTGAAACTCTGCCTCATGCCTATTTTGATTTGAGTTGTAGCTAATAATTGGCAAAAATGGAGCTTGTGGAAAATAAGCATTCACATCATACTTCCAAATTGTTTACCATGTATGTTCTGTTCCTGATACACATCTCTGGAATAACTTTGACAAAAACTGTCCACATTTTAATATGGAAAATTTTAATTGATTGTGAGGGGATGAGGGGAATTCATATCGTTAAAATTTGTGTATACTGTTTTTATAGTCGGCTTAAGCTGTATGTGTGTTAATGAATCTGCACTTTAAAGCCGTACAGTTGCTCAAACTCATCCACTGGTTCCACATATTCACACCAAGCGCCTGCTTCGCAAAATTGGGTATGTATTAAGTGCTGGCTTAAAATAACTCACAGAAGCACGTAATAGAGGTGGAAAATTAATGGCACGCCACCAGCGTGCAAAAA
Source organism: Ophioderma brevispina (assembly GCA_023653785.1). Taxonomy (NCBI): domain Eukaryota; kingdom Metazoa; phylum Echinodermata; class Ophiuroidea; order Amphilepidida; family Ophiodermatidae; genus Ophioderma; species Ophioderma brevispina. The sequence continues at coordinate 5,883 of JAMKCH010053156.1, forward strand.
CGTCGAGTTTTAGAAAAAATCCGTCGATTTGAAAAAGACGTCGAGTTTCAAAAAATGAAGTCGCGTTGTACAAAAAAGACGTCGAGTTTACAAACAAGACTGCGAGTGTTACAAAGACTTCGAGTTAGAACAAAAAGACGCGACTAAGAAAGACGTCGCGTTTTTTTTCATTACGTCCAGATTTTCGCGGCGAGAAGAGCCGCCAAGGCGCTCTACGGAATGTTAACCTAGTCAAGGCAATGTATTATATCATTGTCCAGTTCCCACTTTTCAAACAATATACCCGCGGACCCCCCGTAAGCTGTGTGTAGCACAGTTCAAAGAGGTGAGAGAAATTCAGAGCATTTGCTCATACTTTCCATGCACAATAGTACAGGAAAAATTGGAATAGTAACAAGTTACTTCAAGACCAGCTATCAGTAATACTTTCAACGGTATAACGACAATACAAGTATGCTTTATTAAAATGACAAATGAAAAAGTATATTTTAAATTCTTGAAGGTTTGACAGGAAAAAATATCCATATTTCCCAATTTGTATTTAATTTATGGAGTTTGAGCCATTTTTTTATTGATTGTAACCAAAAATTTGGTTTTTTTATTTTTTTTTTTTTTGTTGTAGTATATACCCAAGCTATAAATTTTATAACAGGAATTGATGTTTGATTTGTGTTTGTTATGAGAAAGGAAAAGAAAATATAGGGTCTTTCAGTTTGGGTTCTTGTTCCGAATTTGTCAAGTAAATGGTAAACTCCATTAGGATTTCATCACTCGGAAATATTTGTTAGTGTCAACTACTCTATTTTTTTCAGTTAGACACCCTCTATTTGGAGGATACAGTTTATTTACTTTTACGTTCAAACGAAGCCTGTACTTGTTATAAGCTACATGTGGAACCAATTCCATCACTTCTAACAAGATTGTTTAAATTAATAATAGTCTTGCAGATACGCTTGTTGTAATGCAAAAGAAAGATATATTCCAATTTGTCCTGAAATAACTAAGGTGATTTTTTTTTTCCCCCCCCCCCCCCCTTTTTTTTTTGTTAAAAAAAAAACTCACAAAGCTGCGCGTTTTGAATTAGAATGCAGATATTTCGTATAGTATTTTTTTTGTCAGTGACCCAACACAGATATTGGATAATTGGTAGTTCATGGGAGGGGCGGGGAAAGAGTAAGTTTGGGGGAACATAAGATTCCATATGAACACTCTGGTTACTATTTGAAGATGCCCAAAACACGTCTCAATATAAACAAGTGAAAGTTCAATCTCAGAGTTGAACGCTCCTAAACCATACAGATGAGTGGATTTCCTTTAAAAGAGCAATTCTACTCAAAAGACGGTGGAAATCACGACAAAGAATGAATCTCCACTCGTTTGATGGTTTAAAGAAGGGAATTACTTTTGAGATTAATGACGAACACGAAAAATGTAAATCGACTCTTTTTCTTTTGAGTGTTTTCATTCTTTTTTGAGTGGAAATTTACCTTTTCAGTCACTTAATTTTTTTGGTGGTTTACAGGAGTTTTCATTCTTTTTTGGGGGAGGGTGCAAAGTTTTCACTCCCTTACATTCAATCATGTAGAGAGTGCTGGTGAATATATAGCCCTACAGTTAAACCAGAATGTGTTCCCGTTTGGCCTTTATTAAAAATCAAGAAATTAGAGCCGATTTAAGACAAAATGCGGCCTAGACAAAACTGCTATCTGTCCGGCCGGGTTAACATATTGTATACTGGGTTAACCTGCCTAATCTGTGTCACTGGCACATATCATCCTTGCTGAGATACTTCCGTGTATAGGTAAAGCTTAATATGATTTAACATCTCAGTGAACAACCTTTTAGGTCAATGGTCAATTAATTGAAAGTCTGCAATCAGAAAAAAGTCTGCCTAATCATTCATCAGAAACATTTCAGCCTGCAAGAACTTCATCTTACTGTGTCCTTAAGGATTCACATTAACTTTTAAGGGCAGTAACATTCATTATCAACGTGAGTCGGTATATATTTCTTTGAGTGTCTTGAGTTTTCCTGCTTGTTCACATTTTTTTTCTGATTGTGTGGGGGGGGGGTTTTTTTTTTTGTACACATACGTCATGCTTGGAATAGAAAATGATAATAAATTTCACTTGTGGCTTAGAAGTAAGTCCTATAAAGAGTGCTGTGAGAGATCATAGTTTCATCAACTTTATTTCCCATTACTCCACAGTATGAAAACAAACAGTTATATGGAGAGTTTAACAAAGGTCTTTAGGCCCAAAACACCACCCCCCTTGGATACATTAACACGCAAGAACAGGGCATAACTATCAAGAAACGCACATAAAGTGTTACACTTGTACACTTTGTACACATTTCTTGTTAACTAAAATCTAGTCAATCACTCTTGGTTCACTGAAGTTGTCTGGCGACTCTTGCATGCATTGTTCGTAGGTCTCTCCAAGAAACAGGGAACCATTTACCATTTTTTGGACATCACAGTCAGTAATTAGATATACACCACATTGCTTATGTGTAGGCCTGGTGTTTATGTTTTGGCTAGAGTGACCCGGACATCGTCTGCAGTTTCTTTCATAAGAATGCACTAGTAATTTTACACTAGGTAAGTAGTGCAATAACATGATTTTGTCACACTGAATATTTACCTCTTAATTTAGAATTTCTTTGACTACAACTAAAAATTATCTTTTTTTCCTATGAATGCCACTTCATTATTTTATTAACTTTTGTACTGTGTACATTTGTGTGTGTTGTGTTTGCATGTGTGCATGGCTTGTGTGTTGAATTGGAAATTAATGATTAATGGTAAAAATGTGGTAACATAAAATAAAAATGTTCAAAATGTGGTATGAAACCAAACAATTAAATTTACAGGTTGGGGGGGGGGATGCTCACATTAGGAGGAGTAGGTTATGTACTACTTATAAGTCCCTCTTTTCAGGCTCTTTTTTAGTTCCAGTACCCCCTTTTAGGACATTTCCAGAGACCCCTTTTCATTTCCAAAGCAACATTCTACCAAATTTTCTTCAAAACCCCTCCCAAAGTAGCTGGGAATTTAGGGAGATCGCAGCTTTTTCTAAATTTTCTGACAACCTAGTTTCGGAGACCCCATGTTTTGGGCCTCATCCAGCCCTTCCTAATCCTCATGTCCATCTATATTTTACTGTTTAATCCATGATATACCGTACCTTAAGCAATAAATTGTGCAAAAATTAGGTTTTTTTTAACATATATTATTAGTCTTGTACGTTTTTGCTGCCCCTGTTTTGATGCTCCTGAAATCATGGTTGACAAGGACAAAGTCTTATTCCCTGTGTGATGGAGTTGTGTTTATGGGTGGGGTAGTCAGGTAACTGATGGATACAGGATCCAATGGGTTAGGTGACGGTTGGTGGAGCCAGTGGTTGATGGAATAGTGACGTCAGCAGGGGAATCAAGTTTGTTGCCATAGTCGGCCCCAATCATTTAATTTGGAGCCATTTTACTGATTTTGTTGTTTATTTTTTTATTTATTTATTTAAACTTTCTTTAGCCGGGGTAGCCCCATCAGTGACAAGAGCACTGATTTCCAAGGAGGCCTGCATATTACACATTGTACAGATGAACTTTACAACTTAACATAAGATAAAAAATACTAAAGCACAGAACAAAATCAAATAAGCAATGAGTAAATGAAACTATGACATCTACAGTAGTACAAATTGCTTATGGGGGATTTACAAATGTAGATGCTTTAAGCTGATATAGACTCATTGTATTATTTACAGCATATCAAAGGAAGACTGTGTCCATATATTGTTGTTTTCTTTTATTACTGAGAGTTTGCAGTTAAACAAAAACATATGATCGAAGGTTCCAATTTTATAAGATATCCAAGTTTCAAATTCAATATTTTTTGTTTTATAAACTAATAATTGGACAATCAAGTATGAATTTGCACGTCTTGACTTGCCATTTGCAATTGAGCACTTTCTGGGACCCTTTTCAATTTTTTTTTAAAAGTAAAAATAAAAAGTGCATTTTTCTTTAGGTTTTTGGACTACTACTGGGAACAAACTTGATTTTTTTGTTTTGGCCTTACAATGAACAAATTCACTGGCTATAGCCTATATCCCAAACATCCTTTTCGTAAAAATACTACATACCTGACGATCACCGCAAAAAAGGTGGTCAGCGTTATTTTTCTGTTAGATCTAGCATTTCCCCCCAAAACAAAAGGGTCCGCACCGTGGATTTTTGAAATGTTGAAAAAATGCAGTTAAGGGACGTTTAATATGGGAAGTGTCACTTAATTGGTTTGTTTCACCTAATTGCACAACTCAACGCCGCACCTCCAAAACATGAGTAAGCCACAGCTCCCTTGATTGCGTCTCGATTTATAATAAATTACAAATGATGACTATATACAGCCATCATCACTCAAATGAACTTGTATTTAATATGACTATATGCATCTGCTGATGGGGATTGACATGGCATCCACAACGAGTGTTATTTTCTTTACCACAACTTTACTTTGAAATAGTTAATTTGGTTTGTCATCAGGCCTATATTTTATTTTGTGTATGCAAATTATTTCAACTACTTTGATGTATTTCCAGCAAGATACAATGTGCCTTTATTGAAGCACTTTGGCTGATG